>VONZ01001547.1:0-128188 GCA_012976165.1 Labeo catla
CCCTCGGGGAACCAGGGTTACATACGTAACCTGAGACGTTCCCCTTCAGGAACTCGAGCCGCGTCGAAACGCTTTGGGAACGAGATGCCCACGCCGCCAGAAGCCGAGTCCCTGCCTAGGAAGAGCTAGGACAAAGGACAGAAGAGCCAGGAGCGACTCGCAAGTCCAGGTCGTAAAACCTGACAAAAGTAAGGGGCGTGGACCATCCCGCAGCATTACAGATGTCCTGAATAGAGACACCTTCAAGAAAAGCTTTGGAGGCCGAAACACTCCGGGTTGAGTGAGCCTTGACCCCTAAAGGAGGAGGGAGACCAGAGGACTCATATGCAGTAGAGATAGCATCCACTATCCAACGACTTAAGGTTTGTTTGGTGGCCGGAAAGCCACACTTAGCCGGACCATAGCAAACGAAAAGCTGATCAGATTTTCTCCACCTGGCTGCTCTGTGGATGTACGTGTCCAGCGCTCGAACTGGACACATACAGTTTAGCTTCTGCTGGTCGGGCTCCCGGAAGGGAGGAGGACAAAAGGCCTGAAGTACGACTGGCCGTGGTGCTGACGAGGGGACTTTAGGGATATAACCCGAACGAGGGTGCAAAAAAGCTTTTGCCAAACCTGGCGCAAAGTCCAGAAAAGAAGGGGCCACTGAAAGGGCCTGGAGATCCCCAACTCTCTTAAGAGAAGTAATAGCAATGAGCAAAACTGTCTTAATCGTAAGGTGACGATCGGAAATCTCTTCAATAGGCTCGAAAGGAGGCCTACAGAGAGCCTCTAGCACCAGCGACAAGTCCCATGAGGGAACACGAGAACGTACAGGAGGCCTCAGCCTCAGTGCACCGCGGAGGAAACGTGAGACAAGGGGGTCTTTACCCACCGAGAGACCACCGAGAGGGGCGTGGTAGGCCGCAATGGCTGCCACGTAGACCTTCAGGGTGGAGTGGGATAACCCTGCGGAAAGCCTATCCTGCAGGAACTCCAGCACTGTACCAACTGGGCAGTTAACTGGGTCCTGCTGGTGGCGTCCGCACCAAGAAGGGAAAAGCTTCCACTTCAAGGCATAAAGTTTCCTCGTAGAGGGAGCTCTAGATTGGAGGATGGTCTCAACAACCTCGGTTGAGAGACCGGAAGCTAAGAGGTGTGCCCCCTCAGGGGCCACACCCAAAGTTTCCACAGCTCCGGGCGAGGGTGGAACACAGTGCCCCCCGCCTGTGAGAGGAGATCCCTCCTGACGGGAATCTCCCATGGAGAGCCGTCGAGGAGAGAAATCAGGTCCGAGAACCAAACTCGGCCCGGCCAGTACGGGCTACTAGAAGGAGGGACACCCCGTCCCGGCGCACTCTCTCTAGAACTCCCGGGAGCAGAGCGATCGGGGGAAAAGCGTACAGACGAAGCCTCGGCCACGTCTGTACCATGGCATCCAGCCCCAGGGGAGCTGGATGAGCTAGAGAGTACCAGAGGGGACATTGCGTGTTCTCCCTCGTGGCAAAAAGGTCCACTTGGGCTGGACCAAAAACTCTCCAGATCTGCTTCACCACCTCGGGGTGAAGCATCCATTCCCCGGGCCTCGGCCCCTGTCTCGACAGGATGTCTGCTGCCACATTTAAGTACCCCGGTAAGTAAACCGCTCTCAGCGAGAGGAGTTTGCCCCGGGACCACACAAGGATCTGGTGCGCCAGCTTGTACAAGGGGCGCGAACGCAGACCTCCCTGGTGGTTGATGTAAGAGACCACCGATGTGTTGTCGGTGCGGACCAACACATGACGGTCTCTTAGGTCCGGGAGAAAGTGCTTCAGCACTTGGAACACAGCCAGCATCTCCAGGCAATTTATGTGCCAAGTGAGTTGGTGACCTCTCCACAGACCGCGGGCGGTGTGGCCACTCATGACCACACCCCAACCGGTGAGGGAAGCATCTGTTGCTAGCGTTACGCGGCGACAAGGAGCTCCCAGCACCGGCCCCTGAGACAGGAACCAGGGATTCCTCCACATGTCCAAGGCACGTAGGCATCGCCGCGTGACCTTGATCATGCGAAGCGGGTTTCCCCTCGGGGAAAAGCCCCTGGTTTTGAGCCACCACTGTAGGGGTCTCATGTACAGCAGGCCAAAAGGTATCACGTTGGACGCAGCTGCCATCAGACCCAGCAGTTGTTGAAACTGCTTGACAGTGAGTGACCGGCCTACTTTGACTCTCCTGACTGCAGCAAGGATCGACTCTATCCGAGCAGGAGACAACCGTGCCTGCATCGTGGTCGAGTCCCACACCACACCTAGATAAGTGGTTCTCTGTAATGGAGACAACACACTTTTCTTGGCGTTCAGTCTCAGCCCCAACTCTTTCATGTGAGCGAGCACAACATCTCGATGCTGAGCCGCTAACTGTTCCGACTGTGCTAGGATTAACCAGTCGTCGATATAGTTTAGTATGCGGATGCCCTGGAGTCGCAACGGAGCCAGAGCTGCATCCACACACTTGGTAAAAGTGCGGGGGGAGAGTGCTAGGCCGAACGGAAGAACCCGATATTGGTATGCTTCGCCCCTGAAAGCAAACCTCAGGAACTTCCTGTGTTGAGGAAGGATGGAGACATGGAAGTACGCGGCTTTCAGATCTATCGTCACAAACCAGTCCTCGGACCTGATTTGTGACACTACTTGCTTGAGAGTAAGCATCCTGAACTTCAGCTTCATGACTGAGCGGTTCAGAACACTAAGATCTAAAATGGGACGCAGGCCCCCATCCTTCTTCGGAACAATGAAATACCGGCTGTAGAACCCGGACTCCCTGTCGTGAGGAGGGACCACCTCGATGGCCTTCTTCCTCAGAAGAGAAACTACTTCTTGTTCCATTACCAGACCCTGCTCGGGGCCCACCAAGGTGGGGGAGACCCCGACAAATGGCGGCGGAGGAGCGCCGAACTGTATTCGATACCCTCTTTCTACAGTACGCAGGACCCAAGCAGACACATTGGGCAGTAGTTTCCACGCTGCCAAATGATCTACTAAGGGAACCAGTCTCTCGAGACTGGCCTCTGGTGTTTGTTGAGCCACTAGAACGGTGTCCTGTAACGGTTGCCCGGCAGGAAGCACCTGAACTAGCGGCCCCTAAGACCCCCTCGGGGGTGGCGAGCTCCCCGGCCCCGCTACGTTGCCGTGCGGGAGAAACCGAGGTATATGCTCGCTGGAGGCCGCTGCGCCCTGAAGCACCGGCAGGGTTAGCGAAACGGTCTCCTGAGGGCACAGGGGGGAGGCGGACACCGAGGAATGCGGTGCACCCCGCCTTACCCCCCTTGGGGCTGCCCTTAGCGGTCCTGAACTGTCAGGACCGCTTAGTCGAGGACTTCTTAGACTGCAGCACGACCCTCAGGTCGGGCCTCGCCTTAGAAGTCCCCGACTTAGAGCGTACGACCACTCGCTCTCGATGGGGCAGAGTGCGAGTGGCCACGCTCTGTTTCTGTGCCTCTCTATATGAGGAGCTGGTAGACGGCCGAGGCTGCTCCCGCCCAGCAGCCTCGCGAGCTGGATGGCGGAGGGGGAGGAACCGCTGGAACGCCGCCACTTGTTTACGAGCCTCCTGGTACCTGTCGACGACCGAGTTAACGGAGTCACCGAACAGGCCAGAAGGCGAAAGCGGGGCGTCCAGAAGGAAGACCCTGTCCTTTTCTTTCATATCGGACAGGGTCAACCAAAGATGCCTCTCCGCGGCCACTAGGGCAGCCATAGACCGCCCGATAGCGCGAGCGGTCTCCTTAGTGGCGCGGAGAGCAAGATCAGCGGTCCTCCTAACCTCCGCGGTATCAGCATCTTTGATCTCCTCTCCCTCATCCAGCTCTTTTAGCAGGTCAGCCTGGTATGCCTGCAACACGGACATCGTGTGCAGACACGCACCAGCCTGACCTGCCGCCGTGTACCCCTTGCCGACCAACGCTGAGGTGACTCACAGCGGTTTGGTCGGCAATACCGGAGCCTTGAGAGACGATGCCGAACCGGGGGACAGATAGCTGGCGAGAGTCTGTTCCACCCGTGGCATCGCTCTATAGCCGCGCTCATCCAGCCCCGCAACGCTGCCATAATTATAGGAAGCGGGGATGAACAAGCGGGCTGAGAAAGGGGAATTCCACGATCTCGACACCTCGGTGTGGAGATCGGGAAAAAAGGGAAGGCTCCGGCGGGCTGAAGGTGGCCGAGACTGCAGAAATCTCTCATCCAGTCTACTTCTCTGAGGCTCGGCCTGTGACTCGGCAGGCCAATCGATTTTAAGCTTCTCAACCGCACGAGTCACAACCTCCAGCAGCTCCTCATATTGCACAGATTGAGGTGTATCGAATATCTCGACCTCACCCCCCTCGGAGGATGAGAGACGGACCGTCGAGCCCGATCCGCGGGGGGAAGAAACCGCAGTGCGGGCTTCCGATCCCGCGGACCGGGCCGCGGATCTGCCGGGTGAGGCAGAAGATAGGGGGGCACCCGTCTCCATACTCTCCAGCAGATCCAACTGCGAACCCCACGAGTGCAGTGCCCGCTCTGCCTCGGCAGAAGCGGGACCAGACCCGCGAGGAGCGCTGGTGAAGGCTCCCTCCTCGAAGAGAGCCTTCCGGGAGCGGAGCGTGCGCATCGGAAGAAGATGCATGCTCCGCTCCCAGACAAACCACGCATAGAGCGTGTGTATCACCGCTCGTGATGTAGCGAGGGCAGGGAGGAACACACGCTCTAAAACATGGTTTGTCTACGTTCTTAGTCTTCTCACTCTTCTTAGACATTGTGCTCAGAAATAAAAGTGGTGCAAACTAGCAACCAAAACGAGCACAAAACACACATACACAGAGCGCTGCTGAAAGACAGAAGCTGACGCCGGTTTCCAACGCACTTGTATTTATAGCTTCCTGGTTGGTGACGTCACCCGCCGTTGACGTCTCGCTCTTCCATTGGACTGATTACACATGTGATTCAGAGCACGGTCACGCTGAAGACGTTCCCAAAGCGTTTCGACGCGGCTCGAGTTCCTGAAGGGGAACTAGTGGTTACGAAGCTCTCACTCATGAATCTGCACATTCCACCACCACTGTTGTCCATCATCCCACATAATCAGTATTCATATTGGCTTCAATACTGCCCTTTTCTGTCTGATTGGTATTGGACAGATGAGACCGATCCAAATCCAATATTGTGTGTTAACTATTTTCTGTTAATGTTAAACTCCACAAAATACACAAAGTAAAAGCACCATAAATTTAAATAAACTCTCCTCTCCGCTGCAGCCGTCTGTCATCCTCCATTCAGCATTCAAACTGTGTGTCACATTCACAGTCAAAACGATGAAACTGATTAAGATGATTGTTCCTATTATTATATTTGATCTGTAGATAAAGATCAATTGTTTTGCATAAAAGAACTTTCTGGAGTTTAGTGCTGTTTTTAAAACATGTTACTTTCTACCTGATGTCTATTTGATCCTGTAAGGCCTCTGTCGAACCAGTCGCCAAAAGAGAGACAGCATCACGACATTCCAGGAGAAGCTAAAGCTGCCCCCTCCAACCAGCATGAATAATAAACTTCATTTACAGCCATCCCTGCAAACTCTCAAGAGAGTATTGGAATCTTCTGATCCCTACAATGACACCTCCTTGTCTGGATCAATCCTGTGTTATCTCCCCAGGGGACAAAACACCCCTGTGCAAACCACATGGTTAATGGTGCTCCTTGACTGGTCTGCTGATATAAGAAGAGACACAGGAAGAGAAAGTGATCAGCCAGACCCCTCACGAGTACCAAAAGAACGATAAAATAGTGATACGAGGAATCTCCCCCTCTCTTCTGAGGCCATCTCAAAACAGATGGCCGGGGCAACTGCTGACCAACAATGCATAAATTGGCAATCGGACAAACATGAAAGACAGATTTACATTGACACGTCCCACCCGCAGGGTACGTGGGTCACTACAACATAACACTCAGCATTCCGTTCTTCCCCTCTCAGATACGGCAAATGTTCTTTTCCTCCAACAAAGAATACGCAAACTTATACCCACGATCCTAAAGACAATCATTTATCTATACTACTAGTAGTGCAAATAACCTATGATTATATGTAGTCTATGTTTCTTATATGCTTGGTGTGTTTATTATAGCCTACGCAGCTAATCAATGTATGTATAACCAGTTAGCTAGACAAAAGTTATTAGTGTGTATGCAAGATGCCCGATGTTTGGTATTAAATGAAAGCTCATTTTATTTCCAAGATGTCGACGTGAATGAAAGGTTGATATTATGCACAAGGTTTGCATTTCAAGACTTATTGAAGAGACCAACAAACTCTTGCAGGAAAGTTGCCTCCATGTGACAGAAAGACATTATGCTAAAATATGCACAAATGAGCAACAGTATGGACGGAGCCCCGCCTTACAACCCACATGACTGGAGCGCAACTTCATGGGACGGACTTCGTCGGCCCGGTTAAATTCAAATGTCCAGCATAACACAGCGCCTTTCGCCTGTTGCATCTGCCCAGCTTGATCACAGCGTGACTGTGCCATCCAGAACTCTACAGAACCAGCTAAAGCTTCGCGAAACTCTCAAAGTCTTTGCGACCCGCAACGCTGACTTGCAAAGAACTTCCAGCTAATCACGCTTGATAACCAGTCAGTCAACCTAAGCTCGAACTGACCAAACTGCGTGAAACACCGAACAGCGGAAGCAGCTTGAAACACCTCGCCAGCGCTCACCTGAGCTCCGAGAGCATCATCCGTGTAACCAAGCAACCAACCGAAGCTTCATCCAGCCACTGAAGGCTTCCCAAAGACGTCATCCAAAGAACCAAGCGACCAATCAGAAGTGGCGTGATCGCAAGTAAAACAAGGTCTCCTTAATCTCTTGCTGAACTGGTGCTAAATTTCCTTAAGCAGCTAAAAGATAAATCTCTGCTTTTATGGTTTCTCAAGTTGCAATTTAAGAACTAGTAGCAGATATTAGTAGTTTTGGGATTCCCTTCAAATCCATAGACTCTCATTCAGTGAACCGTATGCCTGTGTGTGTATGTGTGTGTATGTGTGTTTAATTGTTAGTAGTTTAGTTCATGTATCTTAGAGTAGTTCAATAAATTCTTGTGTCATTGAAAAGAACATTGTCTTGTTTTTCTGTTCAACACGCTATTGCCTGTGCCCTAGATGTTGCTACCTAGCTCATAACGAACGAATATTTTGATAATATAACAAATAATATAAACATCCAGAGTTGGTAAAATATCCTAAGTTGAACGTTCGCTGGACGAACAGTTGACAAAGGTGTAAATTACTAACTTTGAATCAGTTAATCAAGTTAAATCCGAATCCTTTGGATTTGATTCTCAATTGAATCACTTAAATTTGACCTAAAACCCTACAATGATCTGTCGCGGGTGTAAAGGATGAGGAAGCAAAATGCAAGTTAAACCAGGTTTATTGAAAAGGGTGAAATGGGCAAAAACACAGTCACTGATAATGTCTCTCGGATGGGTGGTGCAGGGACAAGATGGTCAGCGTGAAGTGTAGAGAAGAGTGATGATCCAGCGGTGAGTAGTAATCCAGTGTAAATAATCCAGGAAGAGACGAACCAGAGGCGAGACCAGGATCAAACATCCAAGACGACGAAACACACTGAAGACACTCACTCACGGACATCAAAACAACGATCTGACAAACGGGAGAGATTGCAGTGAGGTTTTATAGAAGAGATAATAGACAACAGCTGGTGTGGAGTAACGAGACCAGCAGACGCGCTGATGAGCGGTGACGTAATACACAACAACACACACACACGTCAAAACACGAGACATGAAGAACACAGTGGATTCATGAACCGTGACATGATCAGGCAAAACCAGGCAATAGTGTTATAGTCAGACAAGTCACTTAATATTAATTTCCTGTTTATTTAACTGTTGTATTAAATCAACATCACATTTGCAAACTCCCTTAAAAATCATTAAAACCTGTCACTCATCTTAGTTGTGACATTGTGATCTCACAAAGTTCCATAATAATGAGCAAAGCTCTCTACTAAAGAATCTCTTATACACTTTCTCTATACTTTGTTTATAAAAGGATTCGTGAGATATGTCTGTAATACATTACTCAACATTGAAAAAACATGTTGCAAATCCCCTCAGCGCAAACACAAATATGCTGATTGGTTTCACTGGTGCTCCTAAATATTTTTTCATTGTCGCATGCAGTTGTTTTTAGTCGTACTGTAGAGCCATGGGAGGCTGACACTTTTTGCTGCCATGAGTGTGTGGAGTAACACCATTCTCCTTGTAATGCTTAATGAGTGCATTTAGCTTGTCCTGCCCATATGCCATAAAGATATTTGAATGTATCACTGCGTAGTTTCTCGCCATGGTGAAAGAAATCAGTTCTTTGGAACTTTCAAGGCATCTGTTCTTTTTTTTGTGAATGCAATGTCGGCTGAGAAAGATGCATTCCACATGAGAGTTTGGCTAAAATGGCAATACCTAGCTCTTCCCTTGTCATTTCCAGATAACAGCAACAAATCATCTGCAGCTCCTCCTCTGAAACGTGTTGAACAAGAATGGACCATCGGTGACGGAGCGAAGGATACAGGAAGCGGGCAGATCCAAATGCATTATTTTATTGAAACGTGACTTAGACATGATCAAACATTGGCAAACAGGTGTATATTAGAGCTAGACACAAGAGTAATCTGTAAAGCAGGTGAGGGTCGATCAGCGGCGAACGTAATCCAATGGGTGAGGCAAAAGGGTATTCCAAATAGACAGGCTAGAGTTCATTCGAGGGGCAAACAGAGTTCGAAACGACAAAGCAAAAGGTTAAATCATTGACAGGCAGGAAGTCCAGGGCAGGTGGAAGGCAGACAAGAAGACATAACCAGGCTAGAAAACGAGACAAGAAGAAAACTAACTAGAAACACAACTAACTAGACTAAGGCTGAATGAGGTGGCTCTGTACAGCAGCTAACACAAAGAAAGTGCTAAATGCAATGCAATACTCAGCAAGTAGGAAGAGGAAGTCCAAGGCTTATATAGTGCGCTTGATTGGTTACAGCTGTGTGTGTCATCAGCACAATGAATGATAGGAAATCTGGCGTTCAAGACCAGGTTGTGTTTGCAAGTTCATACAAACTGGACACCTCCAACATCACCTTGAACTGCAGCTGGTATAGGTGGTAGTACCTGTGTTACATTTCATGTGGATGGTCATCATCACTTAAAAAACAAGAACTGTATCAGGAGCATTAAAAACACTGCATCACTACACAAGAAGACTAGCTAACATTACCCTGAAGAGTAGGGTGACCTACTGCGGGTGATGTGCTGCGCTGATTGATCATTGCATGACAGCAAAATAAAGTAAAAATGATTCAAAAGCATGGATTGTCTGCTCTGCTCTCTATAGCTCTTCCGGTACTTTGATGTTGTACAACAAACAATCAGTGCGGCACAAACAAGCAACAACTGGTTCTTTAAAGAAATTTTTAAATCCTGTGGTGAATGTGTCCTTGGGAAGTGGCACGTCTGGTCAACCAGTGTTCCAATTGAGGAGGGGGGGATCCCCCATAACACCAAAAAAGATATACTTAGGGGGTCCCCTGGTTTTTTGATAAAACTATAATGCATAAAACTAATGAAAATGAAATGAAAAGATTCGATTGGTGTATTAGATTTAGACCCACTCACATTAAATCATATTTTATTTTTACACGTTGTCACGGGTGAAGAATCACACGACAAGGTAGTACGAGTGAACAACCCCGGAGGGTGGATTTTATTTACAATACTTTAAAGAAAAGGTGAAGAGAAGGCGTGAAGCTGGTGCGGCGGTGCTCAGTGTTCTCCCTGTGTCGGTGAAAGTGGGTGTCCTGGTGTGCTTCCGTGGCTACCGGTCACTTGCTGCTTTCTGGGGACAAGAGAACAGAGGTTAGTGCGCCGTATGTTCAGCTCGAGACGTTTGTCTGTCTAGCTCAGAGCGTGAGCGGCTTTGTCGTTGATTGGAAAGCAGCGGTGACCAATCGGCGGTGATGAGAACGTGCAGGTGTGGATCGATCGTTGCCAGGGCGACGCTGATGAGCCCGGAGACGCTCGTTACAACGTTTTTGACTCTAAAGCCCCATTCACACTACAAGCGACACGCAGCGACAAAGCGACGCGATCCTAAGCGAGCTGGCGATTTACGGCGACAAGCGCGACATCGAGCTACAGCGACCGTTGGCGACCGGATGGGGCGTGTCCAGCGACGCGACAAAGTTCAGAATCCCTCAACTTTATGCAAATGAAGAGCGACTTTCGGGAGCGACAGCCAATAGGAAACAGCCATAGATAAACATACTCAATGAAAAAAGTAGGCTCTGCTTCTCATTCGTTTTTGTTTGTATGTACAGATTTAATTTATATGTATATTATATTTAGTCTTTTGCCTCCAAAATGTTTGAATTTAGCGGCAAGAAACCTGATTCGCTGTCAAGGCAACCAGTAGTAAGAACGCCCACTAGCAACCTAGTCGCCAGCCTCTGGCGACATGCAGCGACAGAAGTCGCTGCTAGTGTGAACGGGGCTTAACTCGTGAATTCCCTCATCATAATTCAACAAAGTGCAGATGTACAAGATTTATTTATTATACAGTGTATGGGCAGCTTCATTGATTATAAGAAGAGGTATGAGTGCTTAAACACGAGCTAGAGTCTTTCTTTCACTGCGTGATTCAGTAAAAGAATAGGTTTCCAAAATTCAGGATATGGGGGCAGAAAATGTATATTTATATCATTTAATATAGTTAATCAATATCACATGAAGCATGGAAAAATCACAAATGTGATATTGATTTTATATAGTAGTTCAATAAACTAGAAATTAACATTAAGAGACTTTAAATTTTTTTAATAATGATTTTGTTTGGTAACAGCCTAAAATGCCTTATTATTATTGTTATTATTATTATTATTATTAAGTGACTATTGCTTGAATATATGAATTTGCACACAATTTGCACAACATAATGCACACTTTGAAAAAAAATAGGTGGTTAGGTATTAGGTGGTCTTGTTTATGATTGGTCTACCGCATACAGCGTGTCGGAAAACGAAAGGCCTGTTGCCATAAGTGAATGACAGCCCTGGAGACTTGTCAATAGAAAAGATGGCATCGATTTTACCTTACCAATTCGAGCTGGAGTCTGATGATGAAATGATTGAAGTGGCTGATCGACAAGTTAGCATGGACTACTGTGGAAAGTGCTCGCAATTTGCTTATGTAAGCGAACAGGGCACACCTCTATATTGTAAACTTTAACATTGTATAATGCATTAAGCGGTTTAATTGCGATTGCGCTCTGAAGGGCCATCCATTCGACGCAGAAACGAGCCGTCCTCACGTGGCAAAACCACTTGAAATGAATGGGTTTCATAGTGCAGCACTTTCCACATTCGGTGTGAAAGCGCTTCGTGCACCATCCTTTATCATTACTCCAACTAATGGGACAGACAGACAGTGAAGCTGCATCAATCACAAATTTTTAGACTACAGTGGGTTCACATCTGAACAACAGAACTACAGAAGTGTGATTTAGCCAGTTAGCAAGACGTGTGCAGGGTTGTTAGACAACACTGTCAGAAAAAAAGGGTATGGTTGGGGTCCGTTTGTGACACTTAGGGTACAAATTGTGAAGCTGTACCCTCAATTGGTCATAGTCGCACCTTAGGGTACTCATATGTACCATTTAGGGGTGAAAAGGGTACAAATATGAAAAGCATAATTCCTGAGGACGTGAACAGCTCCGAGTAGAACGTCACATGTTGTCATTTCAAATTTACCGTAATTACGATATGGCGTAGACGCAGCATAATACACACACAGAGAACGGGACAGTCAAACTCGTAGCTCAAATACTCACCAACGCAGCGACAAACGAGTGGAAATAAAATCCTGCTGAGGGCGTTGGCGTCATTAACCAATAATATAATTTGTGGGCGGGGCGACACGTGTAGCCCTGCCCCACATGCAGCTCCACCCCGTTCTGCAGGCTGCAGCCAGGACCTTCTCAGCCTGTCCGGTTTTATTTTAACGTCTCTCCTAATCAGTCTGAAATTCTACAATTTACGAATATAATCCGTGTTGATTAATATCATATACGTTCTAAACATAAGAATGATTTGTCCTGTCACATCAATGAGTAACGTTACGTCGGCACTGAGCCCTTCCAAGGACAACAAGTTAAATGTGTTTAACGTTACCGTTATTTATCAACTGGTAAACTCGTGAAATACATTCTTTGAGCTGCTAATTTAAATAATTTTGCTTCTAATCAGTCACTCTTAGAAAAAAAATGCATTTCTCTGTTAGTACGTTAAGTGTACATATTGGCACCTTTTAGCTTTTGTACCTTAGGGTACTACCCAAGTGACAGTTTTGTACCTTTTTCTGAGAGTGTAATGTTATGCCAGAGGTTCTCAACTCTGGCTGGCGAGATGCATTTTCCTGCAGAGTTTAGCTCCAACCTTGATCAAGCTCACCTGCCTGTAACTTTCAAGTGATCCTAAAGACCTTAATTAACTTGTTCAGGTGTGTCTGATTAGGACTGGAGCTGAACTTTTTGCAGGAAAATGGATCTTGCGGGCCAGAGTTGAGGACCCCTGGTGTATACGTACAGAGTTATTGTGTATTTTTCATTTATTGTGGATTAAATGTTCATTGAAAAAGACATTGATTTTATTGTTGCTGTTAACCTCAAGCTGACACTGATCATCCTTTTTTTTTGGATACACAAGCTGAAGGAGGTGGTTACAATAACACTAGAACCAGTGCCAGCAGAATCCTATCAACAAACTTTGACTACAGAAATGTAAGTATAACATTATGTATTATGTATTATATTTGTCCTATGTTTAGTGGTCAACTGATATAGATTTTTTTTTATGCCTGATGCCAATATCTTAGAAAGCAGAGTCCAAGTAGCAGATGCAAAGAAACTCAGTTAACATGCTGTGCTAAACATTCAAAATGTGGATTTTTTATAGTATTTAATATACTATGATTTTTGAATTCAAAAAAAAAAATTACACCTGTAAAAAATCTGTAAAATTAACAGATTTTAAACATTGTAACTTATACATTTTAACTTCTTGATTCCGTAATCCTATTATAGTATTTTCCAAAATCTAGTAGTTGATGAAAAAGTATAGTGTTTGCCTTTCTAATATTAAAGTGAACAAAGCAAACACTATTATTTTTTTTGTTTATCATCTGCTTTGTTCATTTAAAGGTGAAATTCACTTCCAGATCAAAAATGTACAGATGATATACTTTTGACCTATTGTCATCCAAGATGTTCATGTCTTTCTTCAGTCGATAAGAAATTCTGTTTCTTGAGGAAACCATTTCAGGAATGATCTCCTTATAGTGGTCCTATAGTTTGAACTCCACAATGCAGTTTAAATGCAGCTTCAAATGGCTCTAAATATTTCCAGCCGAGGAAGAAGGGCCTTATCTAGCAAAACAATAGGTCAATTTATATATTTTTTAACCGTTTAACACTCATCTTGTCTACTTTAAGACAGCTAGGGTATGACGAAAAACCCCCAACTCCAAAATCACCCTACATCGCTGTAGAAGAACCTAACCGATGTTTACAAAGTGAACATGCAAAGACATACCGTTTTTCGACATACCCTAACTGTATTGACCCCGATTACACAGACTACACATGCTTATCGCAGAGACAAGACACAACCAGCATTTGAGGTTAAAAAGTATATAAATTGTCAATTTGTTTAGAAAATGACTGATTGTTTTGCTAGATAAGACCCTTCTTCCTCAGCTGGGATCATTTAGAGCCTTTTGGAGCTGCATTGAAACTGCATTTTGGAAGTTCAGACTTGGGGGCACTATTGAAGTCCACTGTATGGAGATAATTCCTGAAATGTTTTCCTCAAGAAACATAATTTCTTTACGATTGAAGAAAGAAAGACATGAACATCTTGGATGACAAAGGGGTGAGTAAATAATCTGTACATTTTTGTTCTGGTAGTGAACTTTTCCTTCAACAGTTCTGTCTAATAATTTATTTGACAACTATTTACTCAGTAACAGATTACTCTAAATTGAAATGTTGACCTGCATTCTCTGTAAAGCTGCTTTAAAACAATATGTATTGTGAAATGCGCTATACAAATAAATGTGAATTGAACTATTAAATGTAGGTAGGGCTCTGCAAATAATCAGATGTGATTATCATGTGCATCTTGTAAGTAATGCCGGTTCTGTGATTAGTTGTAAATCTCATTCACAAAGTGGCATTTACTACACAGAGCCGTTGTTCACTAACAAGCTATGCAATATTGCGTGCATTATCAGAGATGTATCGCCTCTGATAATGCATGCAATATTGCGTAGCTTGTTAGTGAACTACTATTTTTAGTTAATTTGAATAATTAAATTTCTCTTTTTGTCAATTTTCAGTTGTGTGATGAAGTTGACTGGATGCATTCATCAGCTGCCAGTTTAAGCCAGCGCTTCAAGGAAGGCTTTACCAGTATTGTGCCAAAAGTGCTTGAGCTTCAAAGAAATACTCCATTGGCCAAAATCTACAAAGAAGCAAGAGAAGAGATGCTTGCTGAAGATCTACCAGGTATTGACAAAACATTTTGTGATGATGTGTTTGAGCTTTTTTTTTAGAGCTGATAGTTTTGTAAATTAAAATTATAGGTGCTCAGCAAATATATTTGTTGAAAATTTGTGCTTAGTGTTCATACAGTATCTCCATGAGAAACTGTCATCTAGCAGTGGGTGATATGACCAACATGTTGTATCACAATACGAGTAATTGTATTTTATGATAATAATACATCACAATATAGTTATTTTCACAGGAAATAAGTTTAATTAAAGGAAAAGTTAACTTCCAGAACAAAAATTTACAGATAACGTATTCACCCCCTTGTCATCCAAGATGTTCATGTCTTTCTTTCTTCAGTCATAAAGAAATAGTTTTTTGAGGGAAAACATTTCAGGATTTCTCTCCATATAGTGGACTTCTATGGTGCCTGCATGTTTGATCTTCTAAAATGCAGTTTAAATGCAGCTTCAAAGGACTCTAAATGATTCCAGCCTAGAAAGAAGGTTTGCTTATTTATTTTTGTTTGTCCTCAAAAACTTAATTTCTTTAAGACTGAAGAAAGACATGAACATCTTGGATGACAAGGGGGCGAGTACATCATCTGTATAATTTTAGTTCTAGAAGTGAACTTCTACTTAAAAAAAAAAAAAAAAGTGTCTATAAAAAAGGCGGCTAGAGCATTGTCGGTGCTTCAGCAGCGCGAGCTGTCCGTGTCTGTGTATTCCATTGAGTTTCGCACGCTCGCTGCGTCCTGCGGCTGGAACGAGAAAGCTCTCTGGGATCGCTTCCTCCACGGCCTGGCTGAGCACGTGAAGGACGAGATCTATTCCCTGGAGCTACCTATTGGCCTAGACGGGCTGATCGATCTCGCGATTCGATGACCGAATTACTCTCCGCTCCCGGCACCGAAGAGGGGGATTTCCCCGCGAGCGCGTCACGAGCGCTGAGTCAGTAACGGCTCGTGACACAGTTTCTCAATGCCTCGTTCTCCCGGAGGAGGAGCCTATGCAGGTCGGAAAAGTGCGGCTGACGGTGGGGGAACGACGCCGTCTCCTGGCCAACAGGTTGTGTCTTTACTGCGGGGAGGTGGGGCATGTGGCAGCTGCGTGCCCTGTAGTGGGGCAACGCTCATCACGCAAGGAAGAGCATGGGGTGAGCGTTACGTCGACTCGACTGCCATCTGGTGGTCGAGCCGAGTTTCTTGCTTCTTTAGGGTTCGGTGGAGCTGCTTTTCAGGTATCAGCATTAATTGACTCTGGAGCAGAGGGCGATTTTATGGATTCTGGATTGGCTACGCGCCTAGGGGTTTCGTCCGTTGCCCTGGCCAAGCCCATTTCGGCTAGGACACTTTGTGGCACCCTACTCAATAAGATCACTTATGTCACCAAATTCATCACATTAACTCTGTCTGGTAATCACGCTGAGGAGATCCGATTCTTCCTCATTAACTCGCCCACCACCCCTGTGGTGTTAGGTCACACCTGGTTGGTTAAATATAACCCCCACATCGATTGGGCCCACAGTTCTGTGTTGGCTTGGAGCCACTTCTGTTTAGCCCAATGTTTGGGTGCTGCGTTTTCCCCTGTTACGTCTTGTTCTGTGTTGCAGGAGGAGCTGGTGAGCCTGGCGGATGTACCGGAGGTTTACCATGACTTGAGGGTGGTGTTCAGTAAGTCCCGAGCTTCATCTCTGCCTCCGCACCGCCCGTATGACTGTGCGATTGACTTGTTGCCTGGCACGTCTCCACCTAGGGGGCGCCTTTACTCTCTATCCGGCCCAGAGAGGGAGGCCATGGAAAGGTATATTCATGATTCTCTGGCAGCTGGCATTATCCGTCCCTCTTCCTCTCCAGCTGGGGCAGGGTTCTTCTTTGTGGAGAAGAAGGATGGTTCTTTGCGCCCCTGTATAGATTATCGGGGGTTGAATGACATCACGGTAAGAATCGTTATCCTTTGCCGTTGATGTCATCGGCCTTTGAGCTCTTGCAGGGGGCAACCATCTTTACGAAGTTGGACCTCCGCAGTGCTTACCACTTGGTTCGGATTAAGGAGGGGGACGAATGGAAGACTGCCTTTAACACTCATACGGGGCACTTTGAATACTTGGTCATGCCCTTTGGCCTTTCAAACGCCCCAGCGGTCTTCCAGGCACTCGTCAATGACGTGCTCAGAGACATGGTCGACCGGTTTGTTTTTGTGTACCTCGACGACATCCTGATCTTCTCCCAAAACGAACGCGATCATGTCCAGCACGTCAGGCAAGTGCTCCAGCGGCTGCTGGAGAATCGTTTGTTCGCTAAGATGGAGAAGTGTCAGTTTCACGCACAGTCAGTTCCGTTCCTTGGGTTTATTCTCTCGCCTGAAGGCATCCGGATGGACCTCGCCAAGGTAGAAGCGGTTGCTGATTGGCCTACCCCAGATAGTCGCAGAGCGGTCCAGCGTTTTCTGGGGTTTGCCAATTTTTACAGGCGGTTCATTCGGAACTTTAGTCAGGTCGCCCTTCCTCTGACGGATCTCACCTCCACTAGGAAGCGGTTCTGTTGGTCGTCGCAGGCACAGACTGCGTTTGAAAATTTGAAGAGTTGATTTATTTCAGCTCCCATTTTAACAACCCCTGACCCATCCCGGCAGTTCATTGTGGAGGTGGATGCGTCTGAGGTGGGGGTTGGGGCCGTCTTGTCTCAGAGATCACCTTCAGACGAAAGAATACACCCCTGCGCCTTCTTTTCCCATCGTTTAACCCCCACGGAACGGAACTATGACATTGGGAATAGGGAGTTACTAGCTGTCAAGCTGGCGCTGGAAGAGTGGCGTCACTGGTTAGAGGGCGCAGGATTTCCGTTCATCGTTTGGACCGACCACAAAAACCTAGAGTACATCCGCACAGCCAAAAGAATGAATTCTAGGCAGGCTCGCTGGGCATTATTTTTTGGACGTTTCAGGTTTACTATTTCTTATCGCCCGGGCTCTAAGAATGGTAAACCTGATGCGCTGTCGCGGATTTTTGAGGCTAAAGCTGGTCACACATAGCGATGGACTTTGTTACGGGCTTGCCCCCTTCTAATGGCAAGACTGTAGTCCTCACTGTGGTGGACAGGTTCTCGAAGGCGACCCACTTTATTCCCCTCCCCAAATTACCTTCAGCGAGGGAGATGGCGACTATTGTCTTAGATCACGTCTTCCGTATTCATGGCCTCCCGGTGGACGTGGTTTCTGACAGGGGTCCCCAGTTTGTGTCTAAATTTTGGACAGAGTTCTGTCGACAGCTGGGGGCGACTGCGAGCCTGTCCTCTGGATACCACCCGCAGACCAATGGTCAGGCTGAGCGTGCCAACCAGGATTTGGAGAGTGTTCTGCGCTGTGTGGCGTCCGCCGAACCGTCATCTTGGAGTTCCAGGTTAACCATGGTCGAGTATGCGCATAACTCCCTCCCGGTCTCGTCTACGGGGTTATCTCCCTTTCAGTGCTGTTTAGGCTACCAGCCACCATTATTTCCCTCTCAAGAATCCGATGCTGGTGTTCCTTCCGCGCATGCGTTTGTTCAGAGATGCCTCCGTACTTGGAGGATCGCCAGAGAAGCCCTTACTCGGACTGGCGAGAGGAACAAAGCATCGGCGGACCGTCACCGTATCAAGCCCCCACTTTACGTGTGGCCAGGAGGTCTGGTTGTCATCTAAGGACATCAACTTCAGACTTCCCTCACGTAAACTGGGACCCAAATTTGTTGGACCGTTTATTATCACCAAGGTGCTTAGTCCGGTGACGGTGCGGCTCAAATTAACCCCCCAGTTTAAAAAGATCCACCGGTGTTCCATGTTTCCAAGATCAAACCCGTCTTTCGATCCCCCCTTCAGCCCCTGACCTCTGCCCCCCCACCTCATAGGCTCATCGAGGGGTTGCCAGCCTATACGGTGCGGCGGCTCATTGATGTTAGGCGTAGGGGTAGAGGTTACCAATACCTGGTGGACTGTGAGGGTTATGGTCCGGAGGAGAGATGCTGGATTCCGGCTCGTGACTTCTCCTAGCAGCGGTTAACTATCGTTTGGGTCATTTGGTGCTTTGTCGCTGCCGGCCAGCTCTGGAATCTCTGCCTAGTCTACGGCGGTTTACTATTGTTTGTGTTACTTTGTGTTTTGAGGCAAAAAGAAATAAACTTTACTGTTTCTAACTCTGCATCTGAGTCCTTTATCACCCTCACCCTGACAGAAGGATACAGCGTCTTTTCGACATGACCTAAACCACATGGAAATTGTACTGTGTTTGTGGGCGGGCAAGTTGTTTGCGACGTAGAACGTGGGCAGACATTATGCAAATGTGTTAGTTTCTGATGTATGACCGTAACAGAATAAGATTCGAATTCCTGACGGCTTGTTCAGGCGATTGTGAGCTGACTCTTTTCTTTGATAGGCGATAACTTTATTTATCGTGCACTGTTGACTTCACAACTTTGCAGATAGTTTATGTTCACATACAGCTACATGACACACTACATGAAAGGTCACATTTAAAAAGGCATAATAGGAGCACTTTAACAAAAAAGCAACAGTGATCACGTAATACAAAGAGTTACTCACACTTCTGTGTTGCGACATTACTGTCGGATCCAATATATCTGGGTCAACATCATGTTTTAGTTCCGATCTTTCCGAAAATCCTACACTGAATTGTGCCCTGTTTGTAAATCTGATCAGTGTTGAGAGAAATAATTTCAAAATGCAATGAGTTTAAATCATCAAGACATTTTAATAAACAGATGATGACATTTATGCATCCAATGCATATACTATGCTAATAATTCCATATGTTCAAAGCTGAACAAACATCAACACTTGGTTTTTCAGTCATACAGCAGTCATCTCATCAGTCGTAAGAACAGATATGAGCTACATCTTCTTTACACAAATTAATCATAGAAATTGTAGCTATGTCCAGCACACTTTTAAAATAAGTCTCAGCTGGACTTCTTAAGGCTAGTTTCCTTAACATCTGGTATCTGGTATTAACACGTTTTGAATCCAAGCAGTATTATATATAATCCTAGACCAATGTGGTTTTAGTGATTTGATTACAATGTGTCTTGGGTGCATTTATACCTGTGGTTAAGTGCTTTCCAATTGAGATTTGATCACCAAAAAATGTATGTTAATGCCAGTTGTAAAGGGAGGTATACATAGTTTTGTGTACAGAACTCAGCACCCTGTTTGATTGATATTTGGTCAAGTTTTCAAACAGATGAAAATGTTTTCAAGATTTTTCACAACAAGATATTTGAACAAAGTGCCAGCAAAGTGCACTCCAGGACTGGAGAATTATTTCCGTCACAAACAGGTTTATTTCCACTCCTCTACACGCATCTGTTCTCCAGTGCATTGTTCTCTCATTAGACCTTGTTCTGCTCTGTGGGGTCACAGGTGGTCAGTGCTGTCAGCATCCAGGAGCAGAGATCCGTTCTCCCGTCTGAGCCTCTGAATCTCCTTATTGAGTCCCAGCAGAGTCTGAGCCAGCTGATGAACCTGAGAGCGCATCTCCAGCTGCGTGACAATCACAGCAACAGATCTGACACATTCACATACACATACAAATACACATATCTATCCATCTAGCCGTCCATCCATCTTGCTTTTTCTGTAATTCCATCCATCCATCCATCCATTTACCAATCTGTCCATCTGTCTGTCATTCATCTGTTTTTCTGTCCACCCATCCATTCATTCATTCCATTCATTTTTCGGTCTGTCCCTCCATCTATCTATCTATCTGTCTGTCTATCTATCTATAGTCCATCCATAAATCCATCCTCCAACTATCTGTCCATTTATCCATTCATTCTTCCATCTATCCATCCATCCATCCATCTATCTATCTATAGTCCATCCATATATCCATCCTCCATCTATCTGTCCATTTATCCATCCATCCATCTATCTATCTATCTATCTATCTGTCTGTCCATCCATCCGTCTATGCATCTATCTGTAGTCCATCCATCTATCTGTCCATTTATACATCCATCTATCCTTCAATCTATCTATCTATCTATCTAATCAAGTGAACAAAGAACCAAATTCTTACTGATTGCGGTCTGGAACTCAATTAAAAATAAAGTTCATCCACTTTTTTCCTGATTTTGGGATCAGAAGGAAGGCAATGCAAAGACTTTGTTTTCTTAAGAACTTGGCACTATAGAGCGTCTTTTTGTCTGCAGAGCATCATTTACATTACATGTGTAAATCGGTGGCCGAGGCTAAATTTTAAGTGAATTTAAGTGAAGATTGTTTAGATTGATTCCACCTGTATGTACTCCTCCCCTTTGAAACATATATACTCTGCTGTGCTGAGATTTTAAAGACAACACGTCTTTTATCTTAGAGGAAACCCCCAAACGCTCCCGGATTAAGCTGCACTGCACCTCTGAGGGAGACACTCATTACTGTTCCAACTATGGTAAGTTCCTTCAAATATACGTTAAACACCCAAAAGTATTTGCACCCCAACCATCACACCCATATGTGCTTGGCATCCCATTTGCTGTTATATTACAGAGTAATCGTTTTTATCTTGTTTATTCTTTGCAATGTTTAATACTGTTACCACTTTTAAAATTACCAATGGAGCTTGACATGTAAGAGTATTTTGTTGTGTTTGTTTTATAGAACAGGATTTTACCACTCTATTTTTAACGTCTGTAGCCCTTTTATAATTAAAGGCTCCTTGTTAAATATTTCCCTTATTTTAGGATTGTAACGGAGGGAGGGAGACGAGAGACGAGCGGATCCATATGCATACTTTTATTGTAGGGACGTGACAAAGACATGGTCAGGCAGACAGGGTAAATCAATGGCAGACAGGTGTATGGACGGCGAGAGAAGAGTAATCCGAAACGGGCGAGGGTCAATACAGCGGCGAACGTTATCCAAAGAGGGCTAGGCAAAAGAGTGGTCAGACAGGCGAGAGTTCCGGTAGGCAAAACAAGGAAATTAGACACAGACTAACAAGGAAAACGCTTTGTATGAATGATAAACACAATCCAATACTCAGCAGTGAGTGACAGGAAGACCGGGGTATTAATACTGTCTCTGATTGGACGCAGAAGAAGTACAATGGCTGATGGGGAATGGAGTCCGGGGTGTAGTGCAACAGTCAGTGTGTGAGAACAAGGTGAGAGTGACATCTGGTGGTGGGTAGTCCGCAAAGCGGACCAGATTCGTGACAAGGATCATCTTTGTACCAATATTATAATGTAACATCTGTAATATTAGTTGTTCTAGGGGCATGTGTGGTGCAAAACTTTGAGATCTGGTTTAGTTTTAGAGGGCTTTTTTTTCTAGAATTGTCTAGAAAGTATGTTTTTTACTGCATTGCATAACCAATCTTCATTATACTCATGTTTTTTAAATTACAACAACATTAACTCTTGAAATCATCTTTATCTTTACAAATTCTTTTTTAGCCTAGTTTAGCTGATTGGAAAACCTCTCTATATGCTATATTGTATGCACCTGGATAATAACTATGTACATAAAAGTATATTTCGCATAATAATGTATGGGTTTCATATATAATTAATATATTAGTCTTGTTCCCCTTCTCTTTCTCACATTTATATCAAGGAATTGAGCTCTATTATAATTTAATGTAAATTTTAATCTAGCAAAATTATTATTAAAAAAATTATATTGGTGTTTGGGAAGGTCCGGTTATCAGTGTTTTAGGTTTTCTAAATAGTTTCCACGAGATACTAAATGTTTGCGCATGCACCGTTTATCCTGTTTAACACATTTGTCATTATTTGCTATTTCTATCATATTAAACCATCAGATTAAAAGGTAAATCTCACAAAACTGTATTCTCTGCAAGCTTGTTTCAGGGTAATTTTAGGTGTCTTTCCAAAAAGGAACACAAGGACAAAGACACCAACCAAACAATATAAGTCCACATCTTTCATAAATGTATGCACACCAAATCACACATGAAGAAAAAATATTTATATTTTATACAAGTGAAGTTGCAATACGCGGATTCATACAGAGGTGGGATGTTTAGACGTTCTGTTCGGTCTGTTTATTTATGCAGCATGACAATTGAGGAAACAAATCACAGAATGTGACAGAGCTCATGTTTTAAAGCCTAACACGATGAATAAGTCACTAAAAATGCAACTTGAGTGTCTATTCTCTCTGCCATCTCTAAATGTAATCAGCCTGGCTTTTATTTCACATTAGGCACTTTTTGTTTGAATACATTGGCTTAGTGCAGTGGTTCTCAATTCCAGTCCTCGCGACCCCTGCTCTGCACATTTTGTATGTATTGTCATGGGGTGAAGAATCACACGACAAGGAGAGCTCGAATTAAAGCCCCGGAGGGTGGATTCATTGAACAGAGTGAAAGTAGGTGCAAAAATACAGGTAGGTGCTCCGGTGGTGAGGCGTGCTTGCTTCCGAGTGCAGCAGTGGGTCCGTGAGTGCTTGAGTGGGGCTGGTCGGTCCTCAGCTGCTTTCTGAATGAACAGTAGGAAGAGAAAGCGTTAGTGCCCAGTCTCATAGAGATCATTCTCAATACTAGCCCTGTCCTTCCCGCTTATGAGCACGCTGCTTGATGAACCGCAGCTGAGGCCGATCAGCCTGTGATGAGTACGTGCAGGTGTGGTTTGTCCGTTTCCAGGGCGACATTAATGGATCATCGGGACGCTCATCACAGTATCTCTTGTCACTTCAAACGTTAGTTCTATTTAGCTGTAATGCACTGTAAAGTGGACCACAAAGGACATTCTGCCATCATTCCAGTTCGAAGGGAGCATATTATGTTCTATTCAAAGGGCATTAAAGGGTGCAAAACGTGAATTTAAATTGTATTTATTTACAGAGATATATTATGTCACACTTCACACTGCAGGGCATGGTATAGCACAAATCCGTGAATGAATCCTCTGAACTGAAGTAAACTTCAAAGGATTTTCCCTGCTCAGGAAGTAAGAAGCAATGGACTCTGTGTAGGGACAATGTCAGTTGGAACACAGTTCATGTATGGAGCTCTCTATGAACGAGCTGGTTATCTTAATCAGGTGTGTTTAAATAAGACCCAGATAGCACATGTACATCTTCAAGATGTCTGTTAAAGATCACTTGATCTGGAAAGCAACTGCTGTGTGCAAACACCTGACAGATGTCTGTAAGATGTCAGTTTTATATACATTCTAAATCAAACATCTTAAAGACATCTAATAGACGTCTATTTGACATCTGATAGGAAATGTCCTACAGACGTATTGCAGTTGAGCAAACACTAACAAATATGTCTTGCAGATGTAAATGCAGACGTCAAATAGACATCTCCAAGATGTACGTGTGCTATCAGAGACATGCAGAACATGCAGAACATGCAGAGCAGGGGGTCGTGAGGACTGGAATTGTGAACTTATTATTATTAGGTCCAGCTTGCCTCAACACACCTGCCGGTGAGCTTCTACTATTACTTTCTGCTTAGAAAGAGCTTGATTAGCTAGTTCAGGTTTTTCTGATTGGGGTTGGAGCTAAAATCTGCAGGACACTGGCCCTCCAGGACTGAGTTTGGGCACTCCTGGACTGAAAACTTTCCCGGAGTTTAGCGCTTAAAACGGGTGTCAAACTCATTTCCTGGAGGGCCACATCCCTAATTAACCCTTTCACACATGAGTTTAAAATATTCTAGCTGAGCCCCCAGGGTTAGTTTTTTTAAGTGACCATTATTTTAGAATGTAATGCCTTATTCTTTCCATGGTGACATGTCATGCTTGTCACGTGACACAACACAGCCACAGTAGCGCTGTATGACACGTGTATCACTTTTTATATTGTTTTTCCTTTTTTATTAATAATATTAATAATATATGTTCACTATATTACGAAATATCTAATATTCAGATTCTGAAATATGTGCAAGTAAATGTATTTGGAAGTTTTAACAGTTATAATGATTGTGTTAGTTGATCTATCTGGGTGATGGGCGCCGCCAGGTTAATTTGTGCTGAATCTGAGCTGTGGGATTTACAACATGCAAATTCATCCTCTTCCCCCTGAAAGACATTAAAGAAAGTTTCTGGTGAACTGGGAGATGAGCAGAGTCCACACAGGCAAAACAATACTTTGCAAAGCCTGTTTGGTATAGGCCTCCTTAAATGGCCACCAAACAGGAAGTAACCAGAGAAGCAGCAGAGGGAGCGGTAGCAGTCAGTCAATGGGTGAGGGCTCCCTCTGATGGCGTGGCATTACAATTATATTTGTAAGGATCATTATTGCTGCCTTTGTAGACATCGGCGTGTGTAGACATCGGCGCATTTTTACAAACTATAAATGTATGGTTTTGCTAGTACTTATGTGTATTTAAATGTCTGGAACCTAAAATAAGCATTATATGGTTGAAAACACTGAATAGTTGTGATAATATGACACTCAGAGTGTCCGATCTGGCTCTGTGCCAACCAAAGCGTGAAAGCAGATTTAAATTCAGCAAAAGTAGTACAAGTGACCTTTAATTTGGAGCAAAAAAAACTAGGGGAGTGCCTTTTTGCATCAGACATGTCATGTTTATTTATACAGTGCTTTTTAACAAAATAGATTGTGTAAAAGCAACTTTACAGTATTAAATAGGACAATAGTGTGTCAATAATGCAAAGTTGTAGAAAAAAAGGGCCGTAGAGGTCGTATCTAGGTGCTGATCCACCATCTGGGCTGGGAATGGACTGGATCCAGGGGACTGCAGTGTCCATCTGATCTGGATACGGACTGGATCTGGTGGCTACGGTGACCTCGGAACAAGAAAGAAAACAGACTAATATTAGTGTAGATGCCATTTTTCTCACGATGCAACGGGTACATCAGGTGTTATGGGGAATGTTTCCAGTTCCGGTTGACCTAATTAATGCAGCCTAACAATCCTTTAACGGATTCCTTTAACATGTGGCACATTAACTTGTTAGACTAGAAATTTCTGCTTACGGGTTCTTGCACCATTCTAGATGTGTAGTGTGATACACCCTTGACTCCCAAGATTATCTAACTGCAGATGCTGTCTTTAAACAGGGAAAAATGAACAAGATGAAAAACGGAGACAACAAGAGGAGGAGAGAAGACGTCTGGAACGTTTGGAACGTGAGCAAAGGATTCAAGAGGAGGTGGACAGAGAGAGTGAATCGTCTAGACTCAAGCTTTCTCGAGCAACTGAACGGCTTCGTGAAAAACAGAGCTTCAGAGGTCGCGAGCAACATCATGAACGTACGCAAGTTCTCCATCAGCAAATAGAAGATGACGCTGCTGCGATTGAGAGGAACGAGGTATGACTTTAATTCAAATTGAGCAACATTACTGTATATACATCGTGTCATAAAGTATCACTTTTTACTGAGACCCAATTTTGTTTTTCACATGTATTAATGTAGGTTTTTGATGTTGAAGAAAAATTCAAAGACCTTTTATTGAAGTACCAGGTCAGAGAAGATAAAGAGATACAGCACTACCAGATTTGGAGAAGGATCAAGATACTCCAGAATGAACTTGCAGTTCAATATTGTAGAAAAAACAACCTTTCAATATGGTCTCAGTTTACCTTTGATCATGCTGTAAGATATAATGAACTGTCTCTTACAGAGAAGCTCATGGTTCTTGAGGCATCTTTACAGTTCATTATGTGCAGTAGCACAGAAGATGCTAAAGATGATGAAGATCAAATGCTTGGCTGGGAGAAGAAGTATGACTTTTTCTTGGGTTTGGTGGAGCAGCTTCATATCACAAGTCCAACTTTGGCAGAACAAATTTTATTAAATGTACTTGACACAATCTCGGAGCTTTCACCACAAAGTAGGGACTTTTTGGGTCAAATGTTGTTCAACAGAATCTGGACACCAACAGAAATAATGCTCTTACTTTGCAAAAGTCCAGCTATCAAATGCCATCAACTCGATTCAGTTCTCCACACAGCACAAACCTACCACCTGGATTGCATCCTCGTACTCTCTGCTTTTATGAATGAAAACCCTTTAAACTTTCTTCAAGAACAAATAAAAAACAACAAGGAAAAAGATGCTGATACACTTGTGAAGGAACTTCATGAAACAAACTGCTCAGAGGAAATCTTGGTGCTGCTGAAAGATGTGCTCAGATACATGGAGTCGGAGCTTCCAAAATATCAATTGGAGGACCTTACCAAGGAACAAATTGCTGAATTGAAAGGAAAGATAAGATCTCTTAATTTCACAAACCTAGATATCAACCTTTTGAAAGATGTATTATTTGGGATGTCAATAGCAGTCCAAGATTGCTCAACAATTATCACAAAAGACAATATGAAGATTGAAGGTTATTTTCCAAGGCTTACACAACTAGCATCTTTGCTTTTGCTTCTCCTGGCACAGGTGACAGAAAATAAGGGATGTCTTCTAGAGATTGGCACAGGTGAGGGCAAGTCCTGTATCTTAGCCATGTTTGCAACAATTCTGGTCATTCATGGAACAAAAGTAGACATTGTTACAAGCTCTCCAGTTCTCGCCCGGAGAGACCAAGAAGAGTGGAAAAGGTTTTTTGAAATGTTTGGTGTCACCTCATCTGTAGTACCCCCACGTTACTCGAGTTCCTATTCAGCAGAAGAACAAGAGCAATGTCTTAAAGATGCTTACAGGCAACAAATAATATACGGCACAGTGGGAGCCTTTGCAGCAGACACACTTAAACAGGAATTTGAGAAGAGGACTACTCGCGATACAAGGCAGTTTGAGCTTGTAATAGTGGATGAAGTGGACTATATGACCTTGGACAATGGAGTTCAAGTAACATTCTTGTCCCATGAATCTAGTGGATTTAAGCATGTGGAACAAGTGCTTTCCAACATATGGGCCATGATATCCAGTTGCCAACCAATCGAAATGTTTGAAACAGGAGAGGTAAAATGGGCGACAAGGATACAGTACTTTCATAAAGCCGCAACGGCAGTCGTTATGGGACTGGAAACATCAGACAACTTTTCTGCAAACGAGATCTTGATGCCCGGAGTGACTTTGGGATTCTACACCCATGAAGATATTGAAAAGATACATTATGCTGAGAGTAGGGAAGAAAATGAAGGTGATGGGAATGAGGACAGAATGTCTAAAGCACTGTCTGAAGTTATGAAAAAACTTGGAGTTTCACAACAGTACAATCTCCTGAGTATATCTGAGGAGGTTTTGGAAAACAGTGTAGTGTTTAAGTGCTATTTGTTAGAAAACAAGAAAGCCAAATGTATTGAAGCTCAGGAAAAAACAGGTGACCTGAAAGTTGAAATGCTACTGCTGGAAGGAGGACTGGCATGTGAAATCATGTCTGAGAAATCGCTCATTAATGCAACTGTAAGCACAATAAAGTCATCTATTAAGTACTCAGATAACCTCCAGACAGCTAAAGAATCCGACAACTTCATCATCATCCCTGTTTTCTTGAAAAGCTACGTTGAAAATCAGTTGCCGGTGTTTGTCGAGAATGCGCTAAAGGCTGTTGAGATGACGCCTGGCGGAGAATACATGATTGACACCTCACCGGCTGCTGAAAGAGACAACAGTCAAGACAGAGGCAAGTATAATGCAGTAATTCCAGTTGATTTCAAAGCGAGTGGTGTGCTGGAGAAAACCAGAAGTGGGGTAATGGTCTGCAACAATTTTTAGAGTTCAAGCACCAACTTGCAATTTCACCGATATCCAATGTGACAAATTACACGTCAAATTTCCATTACTTCAAAAGGTACATCAGCGGGAGAGGTATATTTGGTGTTTCTGGTACATTAGGAGGTAAAGCAGATCAGGACTTTCTGGCAAGACATTATAAAGCAATGAGCTACATTGTACCTCCACATCGCCAAAAAAGGGTGGTGGAGCTTCCAGTCATCCAGGTGAAAGGTGGGAATCACCAGTGGATCCAAACTATTTGTGAAACTTCATGGAAAGTAGCAGAGAGAGGACAAGTTGTCTCAGCAGATGAACTATACAAGAAAATACAAGATGAAGGCAGATTTAAGGCAGAACACATTACTCTGTACACGATCAGTGAGAAGCGCAACATTGAAAGAGAGAAATTCTGCGCAGGCAGAATCATCATTGCTACAAATCTCGGGGGACGGGGGACAGACATAAATGGCTTACCAAGGTCAGTCTGTAGAAATCATGCTAAGAGAGGATTATGAAATTAAACGAATACATGACATGGAAAGCGATGAGCTGGTTGAGATAAACCTAAAGGAAAATCTGTTCTCCACATTTTGTAAATTACTGACAGACTTTGATCGGCATTACTCAGAGAAAGAAAAACTGGACCCCATGCGAATGAAGCTCAATGATATTCCTGATTGCTTTAAACATCATCAGCATAGGTTTGATTATCAGCCTGCCGTCAATGCTTTAAAAGAATCTTGGGCCTTGTGGTTAACACTTCATGAGGATCACATCAATAGGCATGATGACTTTGGACAGCTTGAAGCAGACCTTATCAGGACAATAAATGAAACAAGTGAAAAGCTGCTTCAAGGAAAATGTGATCATTTCTATGATCACATCAAACAAGCAATTGTTAGAACTGATCTACACTGCCGTGAAAAATCTAGTAGTGATTATGGAGCTAAATCCTATTGGCAAAAAGTTAAAGACTCTGACCCACACTACAGGGATGTGGCACTCTATAATCAGGCGTACATCACTATTAACCTTGGTAAAGGTAACTATAAAGCAGATGCTATGAGCCTGCTGGGAGACGCAAAGAAATCCATTGATATCTACATCTCAGAAGTCTCAAACACAATGGTCTCATGTAATCTATCTGTCATTGGAAGCAAAGATCACAGCACAGACAACAACAACTTTCAGAGTCAAATGGAGGCCAGAATGAACATCTTTAAGTCTTGGATGATGTACATTGATAATGCACTGATTAAACTTAAAGAGCTGGAAAAAGACAACAGTGACGCTATTACAGAAGAGTGTTCAGTCTACACACTGTCTGAAGAAAAGAACTTCATCATCACTAATGAGCTCAGATCATTATACGACTATGGCCTCGGTGTTGTTTATGAGGTGAAAAAGAAACCAAAGTTTTGCTTTGATGCTTTGATATGTTTCATACTCGGGGTGGTGCAGGTTCTTGCTGGGGTTCTTGTTTGTGCGCTGACACTTGGAACAGCCAGCCAGTTTGGATTGGGCCTGATTTCAGAAGGAGTGTCTGACATGATCAGTGGAATAGAGGGGATGATAAAGGGTACATTTGACTGGGCTTCATGGGTAATATCTAAGAGTATCAGCATTGGGCTTTCTTTGATCACAGCTGGCTTTAGTAATATCAAGAAAGCACTTCCCTCAGTATTTAAAGTGACAAAAAGTCTCCTTAATGGTACAAAGTCATTTTCTTCTGTTGCATCTGATTTCATCAAATCAAGAAAGGCAGTGTTTACTTCATTCAAAGGAGGCATTCAGTCAGGTTTATCATCCGTCAGTAAGGAATCTTTTAAGTCTGCAATGAAAAACATGACATCTTCTACAGTGCTCAAACAGAACTTCAAATTTGCTAAATATGCTGTTCAGGAAATCGGGAAACAGTCTGTGCTGACTGCCATGAACTACGCAATCGATGCAGCCCTTCAGGAAACCTTTAAGAAGATTTTACAAAGCAGCTTTGAGAATGTCGTTACTTTATCAGTGAAGCAGAGCAGTAAACTGGACCAGACTCTTGTGGAGTTTATCAGCTCAGATGTTCCAAAAGCTGCATTGGAAAAAGAAAATTTCAAGATTGACCAGAATAATGAGATGCAAGTAAAAAAAACTGTTGGTATGCTCTGTGAAGAGGTAATTCCTCACCTCATACTGGACTGTACCACAGCCCGGGATAATATCAGCAAACTCTCTGAGGTGTGTGAAAAAGCAAAAGAGCTTATGAATGAAGCAAAACTGTCAGGAGTGTATGAAATGGCAAAGCTGGCTCTGAAAGTAGCTGATTGCTCAGTAACTCTTGCTCAAATACTGGATGCCATACCAACAAAGGACATAATACAACGTAAATTTGTTCCTGAATTACTGGAGAGCATCAGTGAGCTTCAGAAAGAAATGACAGTGTATGACCAAGATGGACGGCATAATTTACATGATGTACAGCGCCTTAAAGAAGAAATTCTACAGACTATTGCCCAGAATGTGTCTGAGCAATTCATCAGCTCCTGTTCTAAACATATCACTTCTTTAATGACCAGCACATTCAAAAGTCATTTGGGCAGTGCTGCAGGAAAGGCGGTGGACAACATCCTGCGTAGACATAAAACTCAGTGTTTCTATGATGACCAGAGGGAAAAACACAACAAGAGATCTGCAAGCCACACAGCAGTGGAACAGCTGTCAGATGAGGACAAAATGAATCTAATGCAGTATACAGAAGGTATGTGCAAAGACAATCAGCCAACAACAGCTCTCGATGTGTACGTGCTCACAAAAAGCAACCTGCTCAGTGGAAGAGGAATTGAACTCAATGTCATTGATGAAAATGGAAAACAGCTCACTGTGGAATGTTACCCAGGAACCAACAAATCAGCAGGAGATATAAAATTGAGATTAACCAAATCTGTAAAAGCCACACATCCATCACAGTAAGACTAATCGTTGGAGCGTTATATATTTTACATAAAAAATTAAATTTCAGTGTTAATGCTTATAAACCTTGTGTACTGATTGTAGTTACTTTTAATTTCAAAAACAGAGCTGATACACAGCTGTACAGCGGCCGGTTTGACATTGTACAGGATGATGGCAGAATAGTCAGCATTAACTCAAATGATCAGAACACTCTTTATCAAGCTGTAGCACAGGCAACTGGCAGCGAGACAAAGGACCTAAAGAAGGAAGCTTTGATGCTACAAAACAAAGTGAAAAATGAGGTGAGTAAACTTAGTTTCTTTATGTGACAATGTGTGCCCCTTCTGAGTGCCAGATTTTATTCCAGATCTGTTCATGACAGACCGATCAACTGACAGATAATTTTGTTCATTTCCGAGGGAAATTCGCAAAGATTTCGTCACTACTATGGAAGTTTATCACCAGGTTACCTTTTCGGAAAATATATGAGCTGAAAATGTGGGTTATTAGCCAGCCCAGCTCATGTCACCTCCTGATAAAATATATAACAGAATTCCTTTGTAAGGAATAAAACACTCAGGGGGTGCTGTTATAGAAAAATAATCAATCCTGGGATATTTATTTAACTACTTATTTTGACCACCCCGAAGTTAAAGGAGAAGCAAATAATGTACTAACCCCCTTGTCATCCAAGATGTTCATGTCTTTCTTTCTTCAGTCTTAAAGAAATTATGTTTTTCAAGGAAAACATTTAATGATGTTTTCTCCATATAAAGGACTGATATGGTGCCCCAAGTTTGAACTTCCAAAATGCAATTTAAATGCAGCTTCAAACAATCCCAAATGCAGTTGTAAATGATCCCAGCCGAGTAAGAAGGGTCTTCTCTAGCAAAATGATCGGTTATTTTCATTAAAAAAATACAATTTATATACTTTTTAATGTCAAACACTCGTCTTGTCTTACTGTATCCCCCTATATCGCTGTTTTACCTTTTTTATTAAGGGTGTTTGATCTTCTTTGCATGTTCACTTTGCAAAGACTGTGTCGGTACTTCTGCAGTGATGTGGGATGATTTTGAAATGATTTTTAAAGTTGAGGGAGAAAATACGGTCAGAGTTTTTCAACATACCCTAACTGTCTTGACCCAGAATACACAAAGTTCAGAGAGAGTAAGACAAGACGAGCGTTTGAGATTAAAAAGTATTTAAATTGTATTTTTTTTTTTTTTGTTAAATGAAAATAAGCGATCGTTTCGGTAGATAAGACCCTTTTTACTCGGCTGGGATAGTTTACAACCTTTTGGGATCATTTGAAGCTGCATTTAAACTGCATTTTGGAAGTTCAAACTCAGGACAACATAGCAGTCCATTATATGTGCTGGTCATATAATTAGAATATCTTCAAAAAGTTGATTTATTTCACTAATTCCATTCAAGAAGTGAAACTTGTATAATGTATACATTCATTCCACACAGACTGATATTTCAAGTGTTTATTTCTCTTAATTTTGATGATTATAACTGACAACTAATGGAAACCCCAAATTCAGTATCTCAGAAAATTAGAATATTGTGAAAAGGTTCAGTATTGAAGACACCTGGTGCCACACTCTAATCAGCTAATTAACTCAAAACACCTGCAAAGGCCTTTAAATGGTCTCTCAGTCTAGTTCTGTAGGCTACACAATCATGGGGAAGACTGCTGATTTGAAAGTTGTCCAAAAGATGACGATGGTTTGGGGTGCCATGTCATCTGCTGGTGTTGGTCCACTGTGTTTTCTGAGGTCCAAGGTCAACGCAGCTGTATACCAGGACATTTTAGAGCACTTCATGCTTCCTGCTGCTGACCAACTTTATGGAGATGCAGATTTCATTTTCCAGCAGGACTTGGCACCTGCACACAGTGCCAAAGCTACCAGTACCTGGTTTAAGGACCATGGTATCCCTGTTCTTAATTGGCCAGCAAACTCGCCTTACCTTAACCCCATAGAAAATCTATGGGGTATTATGTAGAGGAAGATGCGATATGCCAGACCCAACAATGCAGAAGAGCTGAAGGCCACTATCAGAGCAACCTGGGCTCTCATAACACCTGAGCAGTGCCACAGACTGATCGACTCCATGCCACGCCGCATTGCTGCAGTAATTCAGGCAAAAGGAGCCCCAACTAAGTATTGAGTGCTGTACATGCTCATACTTTTCATGTTCATACTTTTCAGTTGGCCAAGATTTCTAAAAATCCTTTCTTTGTATTGGTCTTAAGTAATATTCTAATTTTCTGAGATACTGAATTTGGGGTTTTCATTTGTTGTCAGTTATAATCATCAAAATGAAAAGAAATAAACACTTGAAATATATCAGTCTGTGTGGAATGAATGTATGCATTATACAGGATTCACTTCTTAAATGGAATTAGTAAAATAAATCAACTTTTTGAAGATATTAAAAAAAATACTGATATATTTCAAGCGTTTATTTCTTTTCATTTTGATGATTATAACTGACAACTGATGAAAACCCCAAATTCAGTATCTCAGAAAATTAGAATATCACAGAATATTTTCAACCTCCCTTGAAATGCGATGGGGCTAGTTTTGGGCTAGTTTGGAGTAGCAATTGGGCAGGAAAACCTGGCAACCCTGGTGCTCTGGTTTCCTTCCCTTGATGCAGGTGGAATGTCATCTCTAAATTGTCCGTGACGTGTTGTGTAATATGCATATGTGATTGTGCCCGGTGCCCCACCCTGTGACCCAAGTGTCGTGGGATAGGCTCCAGGCTTCCCCCAACCCTGTGTAGAGTAAGTGGTACAGAAAATGGATGGATGAATATCTGTTTGCTGACCAATCAGTGAACAGTGTTACTCAGTCATCTGCATGTGACAAGAGATGATCAGGATTGTTTAATCTCAGACTTCTAATTTCTCACTAGATCCAGACAAACCTTGAAAGGTACACACCCCAGCTTATTCTCCAGAGAGGATACGACTTCTGTCACAAAGACCCTGGAAAATACAGCATCACTGGAAGAAGTCAAAAGAAGACAGACGTTGAAATGCAGAAATACTTACAGAGTGTTAAATTCATCAGAAGTGGCGAACAAATCCTCATCAAAATGTACCATCTTGGTTTTGTTGGTGAATATAAAAGGTAAAGAATCTGATTGCTGTAGGTATTGTCTGTTATTTATTCACAACACATCAGCATTGTGTATGTAGATCCACGAAAGAAAGATTATAATTATTGAAGTATTTAAAAATAGTATGCCTAACCAGGTGTGTCATGTGTCATTTGATTCTGCACAACAACAGAAGCCAGAGGATGCTCAAAAACTCTAACCTAAATATTTAAAAATAAAAACCCGGCGCTTTACGAACTAATCAGCAGCATAAAGACTGACAATAATGGATGGAACCTGATTGCCATGGAGGTTCTGGAACAAGACCACAGACGAGCTTTAACTACTGGCCCAAGCAGCCACTCACAGATGGCCAGGTAACATTCACACCCGCTGTGTTAACAGTTGTTGCTGAGTGTTTATTTTATAAAAACAAAGAAAAAGATTACATGTGCTTTTAACATTTCTTTTTCTTAGAAAACTTTTAGCAGACACTATAATTAGTGGAGACGTGGAGCTTCTGCTGAAACGCTGCATGATTCTACAACACCCGCTTACCTCACAAAAGCTGAGAGAGGCTCTAGGTAAGAAACTCAGAGTATGATCTACTCTCCAGCTGATATATAAAGTATGTTATTATGAAAGTATTAAATATAAATATAAATACTTATTTAATAAGTATTAAATATAAAGTATGTATGACACAACTGATAGTCTAAACGTAGAAGAGCAAGTTGCCACACTTAACAACATTGTGTGTAATTCCAGGTGAAAGCATTCCCTCTCCGTGCCACGTTTTGTCCGATGAAGGTATCCGAGGCTACTACAAAGCGGGATACCGAAACCTGGTGTCAGAGTACACCCGCATGGGAATCCTGGATCAGAAGCAGTGTGAGCGTCTGGACGAGTGGGTGACTTGTGACCAGCACGAGGACACGAACACTGCAGAGTACCGCCAGGTTCTGAAGGGGTTACAGTGAAAATGCCTAGTGTTAATAAACACAATTCCTCTTCAGCACTTTATTATAAATATGATGATGCAGATGATGGCTATAGAAAGTAGGAAATCATTGCTCTCTGCCACTGAAATTACATTCACTCCAATAAATAAATAAAAATAGATTTTAGCAAGTAAAGATATCTTGCAATATTGGTAAATCATATTGGTAATTTTAGCCATTTATTTTTAGGATGGAGATAAGCATTTAAAACTCAAAATCAGTAAAAGTGTCTAGAAATATTGTGTTCTATTAAAACAAATCTAGTGTTTTTTTTAACTTTTGTAGTTACTCAAGTTTGGGTTTAGGCATGTAGAAAATCTGAATATTAAAGGGTTATTCCACAAAACATGGAACATTCAAACATAAGAATGTGATTAAATTTCAAAAATATTTAACAGGAATAAAGTTTTAAAAACTTTCATGGAACACAGATTTTGTGATTTAAACGTTATAAAAACACTGAAGTCATTATGCATTAAACCATGTACTGATTTTACAATGACATAACTTAATAATCAGTGAAATTAATCTCCATTTTTCACACATATTATTGTAAAATGTTTTGTTATTAATCTGCATGATGCTGGTGAATGGTGTACTTGTAACTAATTTCATTTTCTGAATATTTTGCCAATAAAATGTTATTTTTGCTCCTATTTTATTTTTAAAATGAGATAATCACTCACTTAACACATGGAGTTGATCAAACAGAGCACGAAAAGGTGAAAAATAAAAAGGGACAATATAGGGCAGTAATATTAAGTGTTTATTTTTATTAACTTTTAGATGTTTGAAATAAAAATCACTCTACAGTCAATGTGTATGAATGCTTCTTCTCTAGTGCACACTGCATTTCCAAATGCATGTTACAAATGATATGCGGATGACCTCATATATGTTCATACTGTAAAATAAACTGCCCTCTTAAAGTTGTTGTACTAGGTTCAATTCTTCTGATTTGTACAATATTTCACAGCTGAGAGGGGCAGATAAAGACATTTGTTCCAATTCCAATAAGAAAACACAAGAGTGATGAGTCAGAGATGATAAATATGCCTACATTCTAAGGGGTGTTTTCTTTTCCAATTTAATGTGTAATATAGCATTTTACGATAAAATTCAAAATGGCTGACCCCCAAAAAGGCTGACATGGGAAAATTTGGTACGTTTCGACTCAGCATGCTCTTCAAATCTAAAGAGACCTGATGTTCTGTAAAGGGTACACTGAGGAGATTCATGTTGTTGTAAGGACCTATTAGTGTGTGACACGTTGTCTCAGAATGTCAGTTCCTCAGTAAACATCCAGCAGTGAGCATCACTGATGTCCGTCTCCTTATTATAGTGTAGCGTACATAACATGGTGTCAGAAGTGACGGAGTAACATTGTAGGTAACAACGAACTAAACCTGAAAGTAACTCAAATAAAAAGTTGACGGGGACAATGGAAAGAGAAGTGCCAGCCCCACCAATGTTAGCCTCGCAGCTAACGTTAACACCGCCAGGCAAGTTCGACTTCACCAATACAACTGAATGGCCGAGATGGATGAAGCGGTTTGAGCGCTACAGGATTGCATCTGGATTGGATAAACAGTCGCAAGAATACCAGGTGAACACATTCATGTACGCTGCCGGCGAAGATGCCGAAGAGATTTTGTATGTGTTACCCTTGACCGAGGAGGAAAAGAAATCGTATGCCGCAGTTACGGAAGCTTTTAACAAACACTGTGTTAGCAAAAGGAATATCATTTTTGAAAGAGCGAGATTCAACAAGCGAAACCAAGAGCCAGGAGAGAGCGTAGAGTCGTTTATTACGGCGGTTCATTCACTCGCTGAACTGTGTGATTTCGGAGCACTAAAAGAAGATTTGATAAGAGACCGGATCGTCGTCGGCATACGCGACGCCAAACTGTCAGAAAGTTTACAGTTAGATGCAGACCTGACGCTGGAGAAGGCTATAACGAGAGTACGACAGAGCGCAGCGGTAAAAAAGCAGCAGCCAATATTACGCGGAGCAGAGCAGCCAGCAGGACACGTGGAATCTATATACAGAAAGGACAGAAAAATGCACACAGCATTTAAAAAGAAAACAGAGAACCACTCATCAGAATGTGGCAGATGTGGAAATTTAAAGAAACATCACTGGAAAGACTGTCCAGCTCGAGATGCTGATTGTAGGAAATGTCACCGAAAAGGGCATTTTGCAAAAAAATGCAAGTCTACAAGGGGTGTTAATGACATTACAGAGAGGCAAGTGGAGACCAAAGAGGAGGACGATTTTGCTTTTTTGGGAGAAGTGTATCCACAGGAGAATGATGGGTGGAATGAACTAATTAGACTGAATGGGGTAAACACTGTTTTCAAGTTGGACACGGGAGCTGCTGTTACAGCAATTCCAAGCAGCAGCTTCACCATTCAGCAACATGGTGCTCTGCATGCCACAGGAAAAGTGCTGTTTGGTCCAGGTAATCATAAGCTTGATGTAAAGGGGCGATTTAAAGGCCAGCTAAGTGTTAAAGATAAAACCACTGAACAAGACATTTATGTAGTTGCTGGACTGTCTAAGCCGCTGCTGGGCCTTCCCGCAATAGAAGCTCTCACATTAATACAGCGTCTTTACACAGTACATGAACGACAGGATGACATCAGAACCAAATACCCCTCAGTTTTCTCAGGCTTGGGGAAATTAAAGGAGCCTTATACAATTGAGTTGGAACCAAGTGCAGTGCCATATGCCCTTTCATCTCCTCGCCGTGTTCCCCTTCCCATGAGAGATAAAGTGCGTGCAGAGCTGAAGCGCATGGAGGACATGGGGGTTATTTCCAAAGTGACCCAACCCACCCCGTGGTGTGCGGGCATGGTCGTTGTGCCCAAGGCCCAAGGGAAAATTCGACTATGTGTCGATTTGACTCATCTAAACAAGTGGGTGCGGCGAGAAAGACATATACTCCCAGCAGTGGACCAGACGATCGCAATGCTTGCCGGGGCCAAGGTTTTCACAAAGCTCGATGCAACCTCTGGGTTCTGGCAGATCCCATTGTCCCAGGAGAGCAAGCTGTTGACAACATTTATCACCCCTTTTGGGAGATATGCATTCAACCGTTTACCGTTTGGGATCTCGTCCGCCCCAGAGCACTTTCAACGTCGCATTTCGCAAATGCTTGAGGGGTGCGAAGGAGTTGTGTGTCATGCAGACGACATATTAGTATACGGTGAGGATATGCACAGTCACAATGTGAGACTGCATGGCGTCCTTAAAAGACTGCAAAAAGAGGGTTTGACCCTGAATGAGAAGTGTGTGTTTGCTGCAGACAACATTATGTTTGTGGGTCATCACATTACAGCAGAAGGAGTTGCACCAGACCCTGGAAAAGTCAGGGCGATCATGGAGATGCCTGAACCAACTGGGGTAGAAGGAGTGAGGAGACTACTAGGCATGGCTAATTATCTGGGTAAATTCTTACCTCACCTTGCATCTTACACCCGTCCACTTTAAGATCTGCTTAGCGAGAAAAATGAATGGTGCTGGGGAATACCACAAACAGAGGCATTTCAGAAATTAAAAGCGGAATTGAGCTCCCATCGGGTGTTGGCCTCATACTCACTGTCAGCTGAGACATGTGTCGCTGCAGATGCCTCCTCCTTTGGCCTGGGGGGTGTTCTGAGTCAAAAACAGTCAGATGGAACATGGAAACCAGTTGTGTTCATCTCCAGGGGCCTGTCAGAGGCAGAAAAACACTATGCCCAAATAGAAAAAGAGGCCCTTGCCGTCACATGGGCAAGTGAACGTCTGTCATCTTACCTTCTTGGTCTAAAGTATAGACTAGAGACAGATCATAAGCCGCTGCTTTCACTGTTGAGCACCAAAGCACTGGATGAGCTCCCTCCACGAATCCTACGGTTCCGTCTGAGACTGATGAAGTTCACGTTCGACATTGTGCACGTGCCTGGTAAGCAGCTCATAACTGCAGACACATTATCAAGAGCTCCAGTGAAGCACACGTTTACGCAGGAGGAGAAAGAGGATGAGGATGATGTTAAGGTGTTTTTGGATGCTGTGGTTCAAGCCCTCCCAGCTACTGATGCAAGGTTGAACACAATAATTAAGAATCAGAAAGCCGATCCCATCTGTGCAAAACTCATCCAATACTGTGAGACTAAGTGGCCAGAGAAACATGTCCTTCCTCCGGAGTTGGGACCATACTGGCCAGAAAGAGAAAATCTTACAGTAGCTGGAGAGCTACTCCTAAGGGGCCAAAGGATTGTGATTCCTCATTGCATGAGGCAAGAGGTCCTTCATAAGATACACGATGGTCACCAGGGTATAGTCAAGTGCCGAGCTAGGGCTCGCCAGGCCGTCTGGTGGCCAGGACTGTCCGTACACATCAGTCAGCTCGTGGAAACCTGCAGCACATGTTCACAGCATAGGGCAGAACACAGAGAACCCTTGCTGACCACCCCAGTGCCCGAAAGACCCTGGCAGCGAGTGGGCACGGATTTATTTTTCTGGGAAAAGACTACATATCTTCTGGTTGTAGACTATTTTTCACGTTACATTGAGGTAGCCCGTCTCAATGTAGCCACAGCTAATACGGTTATTGCAGCACTGAAGGATGTGTTTAGTCGCCATGGAATTCCAGAGACTGTTATGTCAGACAACGGACCACAGTATAGCTGTGCACTCTTTAAGAACTTTGCAAGTGATTACGGGTTTACGCACGTTACCAGCAGTCCGAGATACCCGCAAGCAAATGGAGAGGCAGAGCGTGCTGTAGCAACAGTGAAAGGACTCTGGAAAGGGGGCGAAGAGAAAACAAAAGCTTTGCTGACATATCGTGCTACACCTCTGGAGAATGGTTACTCCCCAGCACAACTCCTCATGGGGAGAGCTCTACGTACCACGATACCACAGCTTCCAACAGTCTTAAACCCACGATGGCCAAAAATCAGAGGTTTCAGGAAGTCTGAAAGGCGTGCAAAGGAGAAACAGCGATGCCGGTATGACATGCGTCACAGAGCACGTCCCTTGCCAATATTGCAGCCCGGGCAAAGAGTCTGGCTGCCAAGAGAAGAATCACAAGGGACAGTCATTCGTCCAGCGGAAACACCAAGGTCTTACATCATACACACTGATGAAGGACTGTTCAGGAGAAATCGCACTCACATGCGAGCAGTTTACCCAACACAATATCAAAAACCTACTGAAACCAGGGACACAACCTGTGACACGAGTCACACTGACAATCACATTACGGGAGACATGGACAAGTCCAGAGACATTGATGGGGGAAAAGGGCCTTATGTGACAAATTCAGGCCGGGTGTCACAGCCTCCTGAACGTCTGGATTTGTAGGAAGAGACTATGTTATGTTCTGATAAAGAGAGAGGAAAAAAAAAAAAAGTTGGTTTGTGTTGGTTCAGCATAATGTTTACAGATGTCACTGTTAAAAGAGAGTTCTTACGTAAAAGGGGAGGTGTTCTGTAAAGGGTACACTGAGGAGATTCATGTTGTTGTAAGGACCTATTAGTGTGTGACACGTTGTCTCAGAATGTCAGTTCCTCAGTAAACATCCAGCAGTGAGCATCACTGATGTCCGTCTCCTTATTATAGTGTAGCGTACATAACACCTGAGACCAGTTGCATAAAAGATTTAGACCAGCCTTACAAGTTAGTCATCATTTTTTTTTTTTTCTTTAAAACCGGTCATAAGGTCATTCAGGGAATTTAGTTGCTGGTTCTCTGCTTTCAAAACCTCTCAGATCATTTAATTTCTCAGATCATTTAATATGAAATTTTATTCTTCCATTTTTTTAAGCAACAATGCGTCATTTTGTGTTTTTTCCCACCTAAGTTAACAGACAAAATTAAAGGACTACCCATTAAGAACTGATAGAGATTTCCCTAATGGACTTTATGTTGATCATCAGGTTGGAGTATTCCCTTTACTTAATGTAGGAATAAGATGTAACAGGTCTTCCTCTTGACTGTATGCATCTGTCTTGGAGTTGTAAAAAAGACTACTGTGCTTTTTAAGAAAAGGACCACCTGAATGTAGACTGTCACAAAGAAAAGGGTTTGGGATTTCAACTCTTCTTGTGTCTTTATCTGGGAAGCTACCTAGTGAATTTGCTCGCCAACCAAGATCCTTATCAAATTTAGATTATTGGAAAGCCACAGAGGTTCGGCATTTCCTCCTATACACTGGACCTGTAGTTCTGAAAGAAGTGTTGCACAGGAATGTATATAAACACTTCCTCTGCCTGACAGCAGCTGTATCAATCCTTATGAACTTTTAGGTCATACCACTGATTTTAGGTCAGCGGTTTGGCTGTGAGTCAATGGTGCCAGTAGGCACTTCCGGTGGCTTAATGGCAGTTTAGAACGCAATGAGCAATTCAGTCATTAAATATAGATCAGTGGTTACATCTATTACAGTATATGCATGTTGATAATTGACTTGCCATATGAATGTTATTCACTTTTGTTTTGCCACTCTTTCCCATTATTTATGATTTATAGATGACTTTAAAGAGTGTGACAGCTGTGACTTCACAAGTAGTACAGAAGCTGAAGAAGGTTCACTGAAAGCAAACAGAAGAAAAAATAAGCAAGAAACTTAAGGACTGTCTGACAGGTATGCCTTTCACTTTGCAGCTGTCAATCATTTACTGAATTATACTAATGCATTCATTTACGAGTCAACAATATGTTATTCCAGAGATTAAAGCTCCATCACTATGATGAATTCCAGGATTCCTGCCTGGTTTCTTTTGGATGTAAAAAGTCTTGAAAAAACATTTCTCAAATATTGTAAAAAATGGCTAGAGATACTATATGTAGAATACTTTGAGAAAAATGTTGTGTTATATTGCTGGTTTATTTATTTTCTGCTTGAAAGCCTGAGCATTGGAGAATGAGAATGATTCCTGTGATCCTCAATCTTTAAAATTCTATTACATTACATTAATTAAGCACTAAAATATTTTGTCAACAGAGCCAGAACTTCCTGTTGATCCAAGGAAGGTGTGCATGCTCTCCAATGCAAGCTCAACATCTTCTGTTTCATCCAGGGGATCAAGCTCTGGCTCTCCACTGCCACTTCAAAAAAACAAAAACAAAAAAAAAGCAGACTTCAAAAGCACAGGGTTGGCAATCCTCTTACTCCCCACCTCAGTCCAACCTTTGACCAAAAAAGGGTTCTTCAGGTCCTTATTCAAGTCCTAAATTTAATTTCATCTGAAAGTGATATGTTTATACCCATATAGTGAAATATTGTGTATTTAGTCATTTTGACCCATTTCTCGTCAAAGGGAAGGCCCTTTGACGAGAAAAAGCTGTGTTTTCTCAAAGACATTCTCCTTACTTGCATTAAACAAGGGTCATTCCAGCTGGAATCATTAAATTTTGGAAAAGTTCCCCACCTGACCTCCTCAGATTTGTCTGAAAAAAATCTATGTGATGGGTAATATGCCCAATATATCATATACAAAAGTTCAGATCTCTACTGTGCATACTTTTTTCAAAAAAAATCTGTAAAAAAAGTTTGTTTTTTTACCCCGTTTTGGCATCACAGTCTGAGTGACCATGTTCAGACTGAAATATCTCCACAACTAGTTGTGCCAGGTCCATGAAATTTTCTGGGCTAAAAGTCCTAGTCCAGAACTGCATGAATTACAACTCACAGCATTGTTACTGAATTTACACCTGAATGCTGGCCCTCTAATTTTCTTTGAAACTATTATTTTAAGGGTTTTCAGATGTCCATAGAAACCTCAATCTTCAATGTATAAGCAAGGCAAGCTGCCTGCCAGATGTTTTTGCTTTAGTTTAAGTGCTTTTTATAAAGTACTCTCATGTTTAACGTTGATCTGGTCTTGCATTTTCCAACAGAAACTTGTTGTGTGTCCTTACTTTATTATTCACTATTGTGGCATAAATGGTGGATGCTTTTAATGCACAAAGATTCATTAAGAATTAAATTAGTTGTCAGCTATTATCGATCCTATAGATCTGTTTTAAAGTGTTTATTTGTTTTTTACTATTTAACTTTGATTCAAATTAAACCCTCAAGTTGTTCTCTGTACTACTGTATACTATTAAATTGTATCTTGTTTTGATAGCTACTAATTAGGAAGCTAAAAGAGTTACATTTAAAATTTCTTTTGCATCAAGTGTGTAAGGTCCACCCAACTGGCCCAATGAAGATATCCAATAGTGGCTGAAAATGGTCATCATAAAACTCCATTTTTGTAACGGAGACGCTGAGGCGGCGTTAGAATCCATATGCGGAAATTTATTGCAAAGCACAGAAAACATACACGTGAAACCAGGCAGTGGGTCGGTAACCAGTAAGCAGTCCAATCTTTCGACAGTCCAGGGGTAATCCGATAAACGTAGTGAGAAACCAGGCAATAATGTCAAACCGTAATATCAGTCCACACAGGCAAACAATCCAATAGGGGAAATCCAAGAAAACGGTAGTCAGAAAACAAAGCAGAATCATACACGTGTAAACAAATCAGGATAATCAGAAAACGCTCGGTAAGGCAGGTAAACTGGCAATACTTCGCGAGGTGCAAGCACATGGTGAGTCCTTAAGTACTGCCAAACAGGAAGTGGCAGTAGAAGCAGCAGAGGGAGCGTGAAGTCAGTATTCGGGTGATGGCTCCCTCTGCTGGCTTGGCATTACAGTACCCCTCCCTCTAGGAGCGACTCCTGGAGCTCGGCGAGGTCGCCCCCGTGGTCGTGGTGCTGGACGGTCGGGTCTGGCTTGGTGGAACTCCTCCGTGAGGGACGGATCCAGAATGTCGTTGGCGGCTACCCATGACCTCTCCTCAGGTCCATAGCCCTCCCAGTCCACCAAATATTGGAGCTGACCCCCTCTGCGCCGAAAGTCCAGCAACTCCCTCACCTGATAGGCGGGCAAGCCGTCCACGTCCAGGGGTAGCGGCGGTTCTGGGGCCATCTGGCCGGGGTCAGCCTCCAGGTGGACCGGTTTCAGAAGAGACACATGGAAGGAGGGAGAGATACGGTAGTTAGGAGGAAGCTCAAGGTGGTAGGTTACTTCGTTAATTCTTTTTAGAATTTTAAATGGACCTACGTACCTTGGGCTGAGCTTCCTGCTGGGCAGCCGCAGCTTGATGTCCCTTGTGGAGAGCCAGACCCGCTGTCCAGGTTGGTAGGGAGGGTGTGGAAGGCGTCGTCTGTTGGCCTGGATCTCCTGATTCCTTACAGCCCGCTGGAGACGCACATGAGCACTGTCCCACACCCTCTCACTACGCTTAATCCAATCATCGACAGCCGGTACCGAAGAGGGTTCACCAGACCACGGGAGCATGGGGGGCTGAAACCCCAGGACACACTGAAAGGGGGTGAGGCCTGTAGAAGAATGTGTGAGTGAGTTTTGGGCATATTCGACCCAGGGAAGGAACTCAGACCATCTGTGCTGTTCCCTGCTGCAGTATGTACGCAGGTAACGACCGATCTCCTGATTTAATCTCTCCACCTGCCCATTACTCTGTGGATGGTAACCTGTGGTGAGGCTGACGTTGATGTCAAGCTGTTTGCAGAAGACCTTCCAGACTTGTGAAGTGAACTGTGTTCCTCTGTCACTTACTATATCCTCAGGTAGGCCATACACACGGAAGACATGGTTGAAAAGGGCTAGGGCGGTCTCCATGGAGGTGGGTAAACCTTTTAATGGGATGAGACGGCATGATTTGGAGAAACGATCTATGATTACCAGTATAGTTGTGAACTCTTGGGAGGGTGGCAGATCCGTGACGAAATCTATGGAAAGGTGGGACCAGGGTCGTTGAGGTATGGGCAATGGTTGCAGTAGTCCAGAGGGTAGTTCCTTGGGGGTCTTAGACTGTGCACAGATCTGACATGACTTGACAAATGCAGTGGTGTCGGCGGTCATTGACGGCCACCAGAATGAGTTTCTCACCAGATGTAGAGTGCGTGATATCCCTGGATGTCCTGCACTGAGGGATGTGTGAACCCATCGGAGAACTTGTTGACGCATATCCTGAGGTACATAGTGCTTATTGGGTGGACATTGTGGCGGTGGAGGGTCCTGCTCATGCCCTCGCTGAATCTCCTCCATGATGTCCCAGGAGATGGGAGCCAGAATGACAGTGGGTGGAAGAATGGGTTCAGGTGGGAGAAGATCCATGTTTGGATCATGTTGTCGGGAGAGAGCGTCTGCCTTGCTATTCTTGCTTCCAGGTCGATAAGTGACTGTGAAGTGAAAACGAGTGAAGAAGAGGGCCCAACGAGCCTGGCGAGGATTCAGCCTCTTAGCACCCTTGATGTACTCAAGATTCTTGTGGTCGGTGATAACCTGGAACGGGTGCTTGGCGCCCTCAAGCCAGTGCCGCCACTCCTCAATAGCGGCTTTCATGGAGAGTAATTCTTTATTACCCACGTCATAATTCCGCTCCGCGCTGGTCAGTTTTCTGGAGTAGAAAGCGCAAGGATGAAGTTTGCCGGGCTGACCATGACGTTGGGACAGGATGGCTCCGATACCACAGTCCGAAGCATCCACCTCCACGACGAACGGCAATTCAGGATCGGGATGTTTCAAGATAGGGGCAGTAGTGAAGCTTGCCTTGAGCGTGGAGAATGCTTGATCTGCGCTTTCGGTCCAACAGAGCTTCTTGGGTTTGTTCTTCAACAGTGATGTCAGTGGAGCAGCAATGGTACTATAGTTACGGATGAATCGGCGGTAAAAGTTAGCGAAGCCCAGGAATCTTTGAAGCTCCTTGATGGTGGATGGTTGAGGCCATTCCGTAACTGCCTGGATTTTACTGGAATCCATCTTGACCCCCTGGTGACTGACCTGGTATCCTAGGAAGGATGTCTGGTGGACGTGAAACTCACACTTCTCAGCCTTGACGTACAATTGGTTGTCCAGTAGGCGAGATAGTACAGCACGCACATGGGTTATGTGTTCTGCTTCTGTCTTGGAATATATCAGGATGTCGTCAATATAGGCGATCACAAACTTGTTCATGAAATCCTTGAGAATCTCGTTTATGAAGGATTGGAAGACAGCTGGGGCGTTGGCTAACCCATACGGCATCACCTGGTACTCATAGTGCCCCCTGGTGGTAAGAAATGCAGTCTTCCACTCATCCCCTTCCTTGATCCTGATGAGATTGTATGCGCTTCGCAAGTCAAGTTTGGTGTAAATGGTGGCTTCCCGCAATTGTTCTAGAGCTGGGGGAACTAGAGGCAAAGGGTAATGGAATTTCACTGTGACATTGTTGAGTCCTCTGTAGTCAATGCAAGGCCTCAGACCACCATCCTTCTTGTTAACGAAGAAGAAGCCTGCTGCTGCGGGGGATGTAGATACCCGGATGAAACCTGACTCGAGTGCCTCATCGATGTAATCCTCCATAGCCTGGTCCTTCATTTGTGACAATGGGTAAACTTTACTTCTGGGTGGCATGGCATTAGGCAGTAGCTCAATAGCACAGTCCCAGGGACGATGTGGAGGAAGTTGTGTGGCTTTAATTTTACTGAAAACTTCTGACAAATCTTGATAGTGACTGGGAATGGTAATCTTTACCTTGGTGTCAGGACTCTCAATGCTTGTGGTGAGACATGGCTGTGGCTGAACGAGGAGACAGTTCTTCTTGCAGAATGGGGACCAGTGCGTCAACTCCCCTTGGAACCAGGAGATGTCAGGATCATGTATAGAGAGCCAGGGGAATCCGAGGATGACTTCGTACTTGGGTGAATCGACCACATACAAGGTGACACTCTCTTGGTGAAGCAGACCGATCCGTAACGTTATTGTCTTGGTTTGATGGTGGATACCATGGTCATTGAGGGTGTCGTTGATGGCCTTGATCTGAATGGGTGGTATACATGGTTGACGATATCCTTGTTGATGAGATTCAGTGCAGCCCCAGAGTCAGTCATCGCTGTGAGATCAAGGGAGAGAGTATCAGTTCTTATGGTAACCGGCAATGTCAGAGATTTGTACTGTAGTATGGAAAGGTTTTGGATATTTACCCCTGAGGAAGTCTTGACCTTGAGTGGGCATCCGCTGCTACGGTGGCCTGTTTCGTGAGCTGTTCCTGATAACTCTTTAACAGTTCGCTTTGGTAAGCGAACGCCGCTTGCAAGTTGGAAACCTCCGCTGGATTCAAGGGCGGCAAAGTATTCTGTAACGGAGACGCTGAGGCGGCGTTAGAATCCATATGTGGAAGTTTATTGCAAAGCACAGAAAACATACACGTGAAACCAGGCAGTGGGTCGGTAACCAGTAAGCAGTCCAATCTTTCAACAGTCCAGGGGTAATCCGATAAACGTAGTGAGAAACCAGGCAATAATGTCAAACCGTAATATCAGTCCACACAGGCAAACAATCCAATAGGGGAAATCCAAGAAAACGGTAGTCAGAAAACAAAGCAGAATCATACACGTGTAAACAAATCAGGATAATCAGAAAACGCTCGGTAAGGCAGGTAAACTGGCAATACTTCGCGAGGTGCAAGCACATGGTGAGTCCTTAAGTACTGCCAAACAGGAAGTGGCAGTAGAAGCAGCAGAGGGAGCGTGAAGTCAGTATTCGGGTGATGGCTCCCTCTGCTGGCTTGGCATTACAATTTTATGATGACATCGAATTTAACATACATCAATTGATCATTGGTCAATTATATAATAGTATTTTTCTAGACATTTGTTTATCCTATTTAACAGTTGTGGCCTGATGGTTAGAGAGTTAGACTATAGTTTTGCTCTTATGCGAATGTATTCAAAGTTTACATTCAATATTAAAAATAATACATGTATGTAATATATGAAGCGGCCACAGAAGTATTTCAGCAAGCTATTTGTGATTTAAAAACTATTACAATCGTGAAAAGGTCACATCTTTGACCTCGTCCCATGAGCGAGTTGTGTTTGGGTGCCCGGGTACAGCCCCTGCCTTGTTGCCAAATACTCTTATTATAAGTGTCTATGGGTTTTTTTTCTTCCACTTATGTGACAATTAAGAAATTAATAAAGTGGGAGGCTGCAGGTTAGGGTCAGTGATATGTTTATCATTGGAATCTGCAGCCATCAGGACGGCGCATACTTGCATGTATTCATATGAAATTCTGTACACATATAGATCTCACTGAGCTGAACAATTTTGAGCTATTCAGGGCTGTGTAAAAAGCGCATGCTCTGGTGTTTGCAATACTCCTCTGAGCATCTTCCACCGATTGCCACCAAACTAGGTCAACATGGTCTCAAGAAAGTGGGGATGCTAAATTACCTGGGGATTTTTGATATCTCAAAAGGTTTGGCCGTGGCAAGGTGATCAATTTATGGCGAGAAATGAGAAACAGGAACCAAATTCAAGGCTTTGTCCGGCGATCTTCATCTCCATCTCTAGCAGCGAGTCCAACAGCAACAGCCATAAACCCGTGCTAAAGTGCATTTTGCGACAGGAAAATCGGACGTTCATTGGCTCTCGCCTGCATTCGTCACAGATTACGACATGCCATGTTTCTGGTGAGATATGTTGGAATGACGCGCGGGCGCCTTCGAGGAGTGGATCAATAATCTGGATAATATTTTTTAGCGATTAACAATTTAAATTCTGCTCTCATCCTATTGCACCTCAAACCTACTGTATTCCGCCAGAGAGGACTGCGGCTGCAAACGCATCGTTATTTGGATTACTTTTTTGTATGGCTGTTGACATTTTTGCAATAAATAAATGATTGTGATTGCACTTTTCTGTTTTTTTTTATATTTTTATTACTGTTCAGTCATAGTTAACGTTAGGTTTAGAGGTAGAAGTGGGATTAGCGACTATAAAAAATATTTTTAGATATATTTTCAGATTGTGTGTTTATGTATTGTACCTACCCTGTAACATCGTTGAACAAGAGGGGAACAATCGCCACTTTAATTTACAGCCCGCAGATGTCACACTTACCCTGTAACTACATGGAACAAGAGTATAATGTACTCTTCTAGGCTGGATGATTGGTTTGTGGGGAGGGCTATCCCCCAGTGCCTTTCTTCCCGGAGGTGCATGAGGAGCTGGTGAGGACTTGGCGAGCCCCGCACTCTTCTCGTCCACGTCCCAGCTCCTCTCCCCTCGCCTCTCTCGATGGAGGTGCAGCCCGGGGTTATGAGGCGGTCCCTCAGGTCAAGCGCGCTGTCGCGGTGCACCTATGCCTGCGCGACGCCGCCACCTGGCGGAATTGGCCCCATCTCCCCTCCAGGGCGTGTAAGTTCTCGTCCGCTCTCGCGGGCCGGGCTTATCACGCCGCTGGACACGCTGCCACCGCCTAGCACGCCATGGCCACCTTACAGGTGTACCAGGCCAAGGTGTTAAAACACCTGCACGAGAAAGGCTCTGACCAAGGTGCAATGGAGGAACTCCGTGGCGCCACCGACTTCGCCCTCTGGGCTACGAAGGTGACGGCGCGTTCCCTTGGTCAGGTGATGTCCACCATAGTGGTCCAGGAGCGACACCTATGGCTGACTCTGGCCCAGATGGCAGACGTCGACAAATCACGGTTTCTCGACGCTCCTATCTCCCAGAGCGGCCTATTCGGCGACACCGTCGAGGACTTCGCCCAGCAGTTCTCGCCGGTTCAAAAGCAGATGGAGGCGATTAAACACATCTTGCCCCGCCGTGACATTCCATCCACTTCCGCGGCCCCCCGTCGGTCACGCTATTTCCCTCAATTGTTCCCTCCGGCGAACCTGGGTCCTCCATGCCCCGCAGTCAGGCCTAGTGCGGAGTAGTGCTTGACTGTGCTCCGGTTGGGTCTCCTTCGCCCAGCAGGTTGTGGCAACATGTTTCAGTATTTTTCCACGGTCAGCCAGAAGGCCGATGTTCCCCTCATATATCCCTAAAATCTATGGATATATTGAATTTCTTATGTTCCACATGTAGAGATTTCATGTGCTCCGCCCCCCCAACTCCTGCTTCAGTACAACTGGCATCCCTGTGAGGCCCCCAGGGCGTTGGGAAGGTTACGCTCATATCCGTCTGCTGACACGTCCGCCTGTCGGCACGCGGTGTGTTGCGTAACGCGACGTCTGGTTCGTGGCCTGTTCCATGGGTCTGTTCCCATATGTAACGTCGTAGTGAAACGACTGAAGGGGAACGTCTAGGTTACGTACGTAACCCTCGTTCCCTGAAGGAGGGAACGGAGACGTTACATCCCCTGCCACGACCTGACGTCGCGCTGACGCCGGGCTGCAGCTCGGCTCCTCAGCAAAAGCCTGAATGAGTGGTTGCACGCCGCCATCTTATATACCCGTATGTACGGGGGAGTGGCTCGGCATGCAAATACCACTCGCCAATGTTCATGAATGTTCATTGGCCTTTTGAATAAGGCTTGGAGATGATTGGACTCTCAAGCGAGTTCCCATATGTAACGTCTCCGTTCCCTCCTTCAGGGAACGAGGGTTACGTACGTAACCTAGACGTTTACTTACGCAGTTTTTTGCAGGTTGTATATCTGGTTGTTACCCCCGAATTACCAAAACGTAACATAGCCTATTGTTCTCTTATACCTACACATACATACTAATAGGTACACTATAATTACAGAAACGTACACCGTAAATTCAGTATACTTATGTAGTTCTTTGCAGGTTGAATATCTGGTTTGTTATCCCCTTATTACCCAAATATAACATATTGTTCCCGTATACCTACATGTACGTTCTTTATAGGTACACTATAATTACAGAAACATACACCGTAAATTCAGTTTACTTAACGTAGTTCTTTGCGGGTTGTAATCTAAAAAATTGAGTATAAATGTGAGTATAAGTGTTTGTTTGTTTTTTATGCATCTTTGCCAATCGCCTTTCTTAATGTGGTAGTTTTCCAGATAAACACGCTAAAGTAAACATTACGACTCATCACCCCATGGAAGAGAGGAGGGGGTGAGCTGAGCTCATTAACATTTAAAGCAAATGCAACTGAATGTCTCGCTATAAAGTGGCTGATTCTGACAAGGTAGAAAGGGTGTGTTTTTTACCACTGAAAAATTTTAACCAAAGTATGATATAGACTCCTCTTTAAGACCCTAAAGTATCATATCACCTTGTGGAAAATGGGCATCCAATGACCCCTTAAAATAAATGTGCATGTATCTGCTGATGTATAATTATTTAAGGAAAAGAAGATATATATATATATATTTTTTTTTAATATGCCACCCCAAGATTTGTTGTGGCCTCCTCTGGCAACCACTATTAAAATTTTCCGGGGGTGCCACTGGTTGTCCTGTATACTGTATCAACAGAACAGCTGCTGTTTTACAAAAGAGGAAAAGAAACCAACAGCCATTCCAGCCATTCCAGCCATTCCAGCCAACGACTAATACTTGTTTGTCAAGAAACACACCTGGAAATACAGAGACTAATTATTTCCTTGTTGACTTACTTCCTTTTTGTTCCTTTTGTCGTCTGTACTACCCTTTGTTAAATTGTATCTTATTTTACTAGCTACTAAAAGAGTTCAGTTTAACTCCTGAATTCTTTATTTATCAGATTTCACACACTATATTGTAAGTAATATATTGTGTAAAAATATTATGTATAGTGTATGATGACAGATGATTAAACAAGTAACATTTATTTATACACTTGTATATTTATTTATTTGTTTATTTATTTATCTTAACTAGTCTTAAGCTCCGCCCCCTTTTGTCCTCCCATTCTGATGGACAGTTTATAAAGAGCAGCAGATCTACTTCTCACACTCATGGATTTCTCTGCACAGGAATTAAATCAGGTTATTCTTTTAGTTTTAATTAATATCATTCCAGTTGTTGTGGTTTCTAATCTTTCCTTTTTCTTACATTTATCTTATCTTTCTTCCATTACCATTAAATACTGACCAAGGTTTAATGTTTTAAACCTTCCTGTTACCCATGGGGTCAATTTGACCCCATGGGATGTTTAACACCTGTAAAAATATGATTAACATTATTTTTTTTGCTTCAGATTTAATGACTTTTCCTAATTTAATGAGGACAACTCTGCAAACATAAAATTAACATGATGATATTTTTTTAATGTCCTCTACCCATTTTGGTCACATCGGTTGTACTAGGGGTCAATTTGACCCCAGGCCCTTTTTTATGTATAAAACATAAGAAATCTCAAAAGTTTTACACACATTTTTTGGGTGATATTGAGGATACTATAAAATGCTATAATTTTATAACATTTACTATAATTTTATATATTCAGTGTAACATTCAAAACATAATTTTTGTGGTTTACTGGGAAGGAGCAAACTGAATCTTCTGAAGTCTTCTGAATCATTCTTCTTTGTGTTTTGTGGGCTTTCTCTTTATGCTTTCTCTCTATTGAAAATGGCCTCTAAGCAAAGGTTTTCTGTCAATAAGATTTTGTCACTTTTTTTTTTTTTTGACAGTGAAAGTGACAGAGTGACACATATCTGAGATAGATGATAATGCAGAGGAGGACCCTGATTATGAGGCATCCTCCTCACATGAGAATGAGACTCCTAGTGTTGATTTTCTGTTGTCTCTCAACCACCAGCAGACACATTACCTTACACAAATATAAAGTTATTATGGTCCCACTCCCCACTTGAATGACTGAGAAAACTTAGTGCTACTAATGTCAACAAAATGGTTCCAGGGCCCACCAGATATGCTGTCAGCCTTGTCCAATATCAGCATTTGAGTTTTTGATTACACCATCAATTGAAAAGGATATACTTGAAATTACTTCAAACTCAGAGGGAAAGATGTATAGCCGGGGATTTCAAATCTGTCCTGGAGGCCCCCCAACCCTGCACATTTTGTATGTCCCTCTTCATCGAACACACCTGATTCAACTCATCAGCTCATTAGTAGAGACTGCCTTAGTAGAGAAGACCTGAACTGGGTGTCTCACATAAGGGAGACATACAAAACATGCAGTGCTGGGGGCCTTTGATGTCATATAACAGCACCTTGGTTATTTTAGGCAAATTAGAAATCCTGTGCTGAACATGTCCCCAGGAAGTGGTACGTCTGGTCACCTTACTTTACAATCCACTCCTCCCATCACTGTGGATGAATGTCTGGTTCCATTTCATGGCCCTTCAGACAATACATGTCAAACAAACCAGCCAAATATGGCATACCAATATGGGCCAATATGGCATACCAATATGGGCCACTATGCCTGAAATATTAAGTTATATACTGATAAATCCCCTGGAGAAGCACCTGAAAAAAAAAATCAGGGTATGAGGGTTGTACTAGACATGGCTGAGGGACTAAATGGCCATAACATTACATGTGATATTTTTTTTCTCCACATCACACGTCCTGCAAATAGTGCAGATTAAAGGCTGGAATGTACCTTCTGGTGGGCTGTAAGAAAATCAAATGCTGTTCATATTCTATCTATGCAGTTTGCTTTATGTCAAACTTATATATTTGCATAAAAAGCACTTACAGTTGCATAAAACAAGCCCTGATACAATGCTCACATTACTTTTCATAGGTGTCTTTAGCTGAATTCCTTTTACTATCCTTGATATAAGAAACTGTTATTCTTTCCAAATGTTATAAATTACAAAAATATACACTTATAAATAGTATGCAACAAATATAACACCAAAAATATATATGTACTTTTACAATTTTAAGTTAATCAGTGAGTTTCTATGGTGATTTGCGAATTTGTTGATAGTCATGCAATAGGTATTGTGGATGTATAAGGGGTGGGGGGTGGGTGGTGGGTGGAGGGGAGTTTATTTAAAAGGCCTATTTAACAAGTCAGCAAAGGTATAAATGACCTGACACAAAAATTTTAGTCAAAAATTCATATTTTGGAGGTTTCACTTGCTGGGGTCAAATTGACCCCACTGGAAAAAAGATGTTAGCAGATTTTAGGGTAATAGGAGGGCTTTAGACTATCCAGAACCATGGGTGCCAAGAATTCCAGAACCAAGGTTTCAGTCAACAATCACACTCCTTATACCTGGTACTTTGACACTGAAGGTCGTGGGGTAAAAACTTTTCATTTTTCAAGGTTAATTTTTTCTTAATTAGCATGTCCTGTAATTAGCCAGACAGTAACTGAGAGAATGACATCATTTCTAACAACATCAGTTTGTATTTCTATGTCATTTTTTTTCACGGCTTTTCTGATGGAAACGGATGTATAATGTTTGCTCCCCAGGACACAAAGGACACACAGGACACAGAGGTCGGTCCTCGCTGCACAGGATCCTATGAGTTCCCGGATGTCCATAAAATCTTCATCAAAAATAAAATGAATCCGAAAAGATATTCGTATGAGTTTAACACCCATAAAGACAACACGTCTTTTATCTTAGAGGAAACCCCCAAACGCTCCCGGATTAAGCTGCACTGCACCTCTGAGGGATACACTCATTACTGTCCCAACCACGGTAAGTTCCTTCAAACATATGCTATACAGCCAAATGTATTTGCACCCCAACCATCACACCCATATGTGTGATGTTTAACATGTTCAACATGCTTTTTGTTTCAAAGACATTGTGGATGTGAGAGTGAATAGAGACTGTTTTAATCAAATATTATTTGGTAGCTCTTTAAAAGGGTCATCGGATGCTTCATTTTTACATGTTGTTTGAACATAAATGTGTGTTGGCAGTGTGTGTACACAACCACCCTATAATGATAAAAATCCACCCAGTGATTTTTAATTAATCTGTAAAAAGTATTTGTATTTTCAAATCAAGTCATTCTCAGCATCAGTGTTTTTCAAACAGTGTTTTTTTTACACTACCAAAGCATGTTATAGACTTTTCATTAAGACCATGAAGAATCATATCAACTTGTGGAAAACAGGCATCCGATGACCCCTTTAAAATAATAAGTCACATCATTTAAAGTGTTGTTAATGATAAACATATTTAAATTATATCAAATGTTAATGATTGAAACAACAAAAAAAAAAAAACATGGATAATAATTTTATTTAATTTCAGAATTAGTTTGATATGGTTTCAGCTTCAAATTCAAAGTCTTAACTGTTTATTCATGTTCAGTGCAGAAAATGTAATGTACAGAAAAGATGTGATATAATTATGTGTGAACAAACGAGTAAAATTACTAAGTACATTTATAATTGTAAGTAATGATTTTTCTTCTGTTTCTGCCACAGGATTGGCATAACTACACAGTAACTAAGAATTACAGAAGCTTCAGTCTGGATACAACCCTTGTGAAGATCTGAGATGACTGAACTCTTGAGAAGAGATGATGCCAACCCCTCAGACAACATACAGAACTACCAAATTTTGCTTTAAGTTTAATCAACATATAATGACTGCAGTTCATAGTGTTAAAAATTGAAATTTTGGAGGAAATAATTTAAAATGTTTAGATCATTTTATTTTCCTAAATGGAGAATCAAAAATGTATAAATACTAAATGTGACCTGACAGCATTGCTGTTGTGGATTGATAGTCATCTCTTCTAGCAGAGTTAGGGTTAAGAAAACATATGATTTAAGGGAATGTAAGGCTGAGGAAACAAAAAAACAGTGAATAAAACATATCTATACCTAATACCTAATACAGTATTCTGATCATGTGTGTTCTGATCATTTTTGGATCATTTGTTAAGATGTTTAAATGTGAAAATTAAGATCCTGGTGAATGCAAATGTATAGAGGTAACAACTAATTGTTTTATTTGTTAATAGAACTATTTTTAAAAGTTACCTTGATGACCAACAAAAAACAAATGGCAAAATGCAAAAAGTATCAAACATGTTTATTAACAATGTTTCAGTTGCATGACCTACGTCAGGTATCTTGAATAAAAGTCAAAGTCAAATAAAAAGTTATCTTATTACCACAGCAGACATACTGTTCAGAGATGAGAGGAAATAGATCATTTGTGTTCCAGTGATATAATACTTAAATGTGAATCTTTTATAAACAATAACATACTCACCATTTGTTGTGTTTGTTTTAATACAGTAATTGATTGATTCATTTTATTTGACAGTTAAAATGACTACAAATTCAGGTCTATGTCACCGCATTTCATGAATGCCATGAAATGAGTACATACAGCAAACTGCAGTCCAAATGCTTTTCACCTAAAAAAAAAAAAAAAAATTAAATTCTTGAAAAGACCTTCCTGAATGACCGCATCCTTTAGGTCTCCTCAAGTTTTCAGTTTTAGTTAATTACAGCAAAAAGTTTTCTTTGGAATCACAAAACTCATTCTGATTTTACAAATTCTTAATTGCTTTAGCATATTTAAAAGTATTTTTTAATCATCTGTAATATGAAGACCAAGATACTTCACCTTTTTTTTTTTGCTCAAAGTCTTTTTATTAATATTTTACATGATATAGTAATTTAACAAAACGAAAAGATGAAAAAAAAAAACAATACAGAAAAAAAAAAAAAGAAAAAAACCCCCAACAGAGCCCAACCTACCCCACCCCCACTGCACCATTGTTATACATTATATTATGCACACTTTTAATCTATTCTATACCATATTGTTATTTATATACATACATATGCATGTACACATAGATACATATATACACTCATTAAAAAGAAAAAATAAGAAAGAGGAGGAAAAAAGGAGGGAAAGAAAAGGGGAAAAAATGTGACATCAAAATTAAACTGAAAATATAAAATTTGGATCCATTCGCTCTATGTACGTCAGCACTGGCTGCCAAATAGTGAAAAAAGTTTGACTGCGGCCTTTAATGGAAAACCGAATCTTCTCTAATGTAAGGTGATACATAAGATCCCTAATCCAATGACTAAAAGTAGGGGGGATTTGTCCTTCCACTTACGCAATATAAGACGTCTAGCTATTAAGGTTGAAAAAGAAATCATATTTTTTGTATTATTTTCTAAAGAGTTCTGTAGTTAAACCAAATATTGCAACAATAGGAGAAGGATCAATGGGTAAATACAGGACTTCTGAAAGGAAATGAAATATTAATTGCCAAAAATTAACAAGTTTAGAGCATGACCAAAACATGTGTGTATGGTTAGCTATCTCAATTCTACACCTGTCACACAAAGAGTTTATATTTGGTGATAATTTCGATAATTTTGCTTTTGTCCAGTGCAGGCGGTGAACCACTTTAAACTGAATAATTGTATGTCGTAGGCAAATTGAAGTTGAATGAATCTTATTTATAATATCTTGCCATGTTTCCTCTGAAAGAAGCAACTCAAGTTCACTTTCCCATTGTTGCTTTGATTTTGATGTTAAATTTTGTAAAGAAATCAAAGAATATAGCAAACCTATATTATTTTTGGAGAGTGGGTTGATTTTTAGAATTGTACCAAGTAGTGATTCAGTAGGTAGAACAGGAAAATCCATAGTGTTAGATATCATAAAGCTACGAATTTGTAAATATCTGAAGAAATGTGTTTGTGGAATATTATATTTTTCTCTTATTTGATGAAATGACATAAATCCAAAATCACTATATAGATCTTTCAATGTAAACAAGTCCTTTCTCAACCCAGCAATTAAAAGCAGCATCAGTAATCGAAGGAGGAAACATATGATTTCTCATAATAAAAGCTTGCATTGGGAGATCAGTAAGTGAAAAAGCTTGTCTAAACTGATTCCATATTTTAAAAGATGCTCTAACAATTGGATTCAGAGAATGTCTAGATATTGGGTCAGAAAGAGGAATCTTTGCACAAAGCAAAGCAGATAATGCAGAATCACAAGAAGCTTTTTCTAACAACAGCCATGCTGAACTGTCAGAAGGATTAGCCCAATACAACATAAATTTAATATTAGAAACCCAATAGTATTGTTGAAAATTTGGTAGAGACAGTCCACCACAAGAACAAGGTCTTTGCAGTGAGAATTTATGGTAGCATCCAGTGTTTTCATATTCAAAATGAATCAGATACAAAGTGTCTATGTTCATAAAAAAGATTTGTTAAAAATATAGACTTTGAATAAAACTTAAAATCTAGGTAGCAAATTCATTTTCACAGAGTTAATTCTACCTCCTAATATGCTGCTTTTGACCTGTAATGGGAGCAAGGTTCAATGGTCCAAGATCCTGTTTTAAATTGTTTATAAGTGGGCGAAATTAGGTTTTATAAGTTTATGATATTTATGGCATTATTACAGATACCCAAGTATTTAAATTTTTAGAAGCGCCTTTTTAAAATTTCACAGAGTTGGAATAGTATTGAGTGTGATGTAAAACATGGGCGTGCTTTCACTTTCTGCATATGTTTTAAAACCAGTTTTACCAAAATCGTTTAACAATTCAGTCAGAGCTAGCAAACTTATGAGTAGTTCAGACAAATACACAAATGTCATCTACGCCAAGGAGAGAAACTTTTGTATTCCAATATCTCCTCTATACCCCTTACCCTCTCGCGTATAGCACAGCTAGAAGGGTTTAGATTACCAATGCAAACAAAGAGGAGACAAAGGACAACCTTGTCTTGTACCGCGTTATAAGAGAAAAAAAGGAGGAGATTATTATTAGTTGTTTATGCATTGCTGTACCACTGTGGTGGAAATTATGAGAACTTTATCCAATGCAAATTTTTGGACAGAGCCAATTTTTTCCAAACAATAAAAGAAAAGTCCCTCCACCCTGTCAAAGCTTTTACAGGCATTTGAATTGATAGCAATACCTACGGAAGCAGATGGAGTGGGATCATGAAGAGATGTTAAGAGCAGCCATTGTATTAAGAACAACAATGGGCGCAATAAAATCTGGTTGGTCATGGATATGGATGGTACCTCTAACCACAGACTGAGCATTGGAATTTTAATCATTGAGGGAGAGAAATGCGATAAGGCGGTGTCAGAGGGTCTTTTTTCTGTAAAGAAATTGATACCCAGGCTGCTTGTACTACCATTGAACAGTGCCGAGGAAAAAGATTCCTCAAATAAAGCATTAGTTGCGAACAATTCACGGTACTTGTTTTATAGAATTAAACACCGAGGAAACCGTAAACCAGATGACTTTGCATTTGCATTGACATCACTGAAGGCATTTACATTCAACTGAAAAAAGAAGTTTTGAGTTCGGCTGCAATCTCACTATCAATTAAAGATTATAGTAATTTTATCAAAAATGATAAGAACAAATTCTTATCTTTTACTTTCATGGTCTAGAAGTATATAGTTACAGGTAGAACTCAACAATGGATTGAAATCTGGCATAAAGATATTCGGTACACTTATTTTACTTTATCTTTATTGTTGGTTATAGTGTAGTGCCACCGCAGTCTTTTACCTGGTTGGTACGGGCCTGCTAAAAAACTCTATGATCTTCCTACACCATGTTGCATTGCATGTTCTACGCCGCGTGTTTGTTTTGATAAATTATACGAAATGCGTTTAGTACTTAAAAGATTATATTCTGTTTTAGTGATAATCTTTGTTTATTTTTTAAAACAGGAGATGGGGTAGAAAACCGGAACGGCATTTAATTTGGTATAGCGTTACCGTTAATTCCACCTCAGATACCTGGTTTTGTTTTGTTTTTCTACTGTATGGGAGCTATAAGATATTATTTTCTCCACTCTTAAGTATGCTTTCGCTGGCTTTATATAACTTTGAGAAAAACCCATTTCTAGTGTTGCGATTGCATTAGAAATGTTTTTCTTGGAATATAAAGTTGATAAAACAATGTTTCAATAGAAACAACAAAGTGTTCGGCGCCAGGACAATATGTATCATAGCAATTATGCATTATCGGCATTATTAGCAAAAGGCGTGATGGTCTGGAAGCTGCAATAGCACAATACTGCAATAACTAATCAAAGGGAGAAAGTTACTTATCACGGAAAAATAATCCCTCGCAACAGATAATATACTGATGAACAAAGTGGGTTACTTAGCGAAATGTAAGCGTCCAGATATCGTATGTGTCTAAGAGAGCATTTGGCTAATCGAGCTGACTTGAGGAACAGATTTGAGTGAACTCGATCGACTGAGAGACGATACACAATTCATCTCCTCTAATAACTCAAATAATGTATTGTCAGATTGGGTAGCCTAGAAGATTTTTGTCAAAAAAGTCTGTCGTCATAGTTTTGGTTTCCCGGTAAAAGCTAGAACAAATAAACCAGTTCTTCACCAAGGTTAAGCAATAACTTTACGCGGCTTCCTTGTACTGCATACATGTTGTTGACCGTAATAACTGTCTAATAAATCTTTGCGTTTGGATCGGCTGTCTCTTTCAGCTCCCGCATTACCCCTTAATATTAGCAAATTTTGACGTAACGACAGCACAATACTCCTGACAACTAATCAATCAAAGGAAAGAAACAGATCTATACATGAATATGTCTGATGAACGAAGTGAGAAAAAGAACTGCTTTAGATACAGGATTTGCGAAATCGTAAGCGTCAGATATCATTATGTATCTAGAAATAATTTAATAGCATCAATGACTTTGGAGGGAATGCTTGAATTTGGGATGAATTCTGATCTAAATGAAGACATTACACAATTCATATCATCATACTAATATCAAATAGTAATATTATTGTCAGATTGGAGTGACTGAAGATTTTTGTAAAAAAGTCTGTCGTCATAGTTTGAAGCATATTACAAGTAAGCTAGAACAAATAAACCGATTCTTCTGGGTTAAAAGCAATAACTACCGAAGCTTCCCTTGTACTGCCATACATGTTGTTGGTTTTGGTGCTTTATGTTGTTGGTTTGGATGTCTGTTGCTTTGTGCCATTAAACCCGGGGGTTAAACTTGTGTTTGTCTTTTTGTGGTTTAGGCGCAACTGGTTTGGAAAAGAATGAAGCACGTAGTGATCACATGCTATTATACTAATAGAAACAAAATTTATAACTATTTTAAATAGTGTAAGGAATTGTTTTAATGTAAGGCCCAAGAAAAATACGAAGAAATCCTCACCATTTTTACTAATAATCTGTTTAATTTTAACCTGTGAAAATGTTTAGAAACGTAATATTGAAATTCCTTTCACTTCTGCTTTAAGTTTGAGACCTGCATGTGTGCCACCAGAAACTAATTTAGCAATTAAAACAAAGGTTTGTATCTGGATATGTGAAAATATCCTCTTATATCATTTCCTGCACCACTCCCCACTGCACTGTGTTCTAACAAGGCTCGTTTGTTCTTGAGTAATGTTTTATTCTCTTTTTAATGATACGTGCTTGGACTCCTGTTAAAATGACTGAATTTCCTTTTTTTTAAATTTCTTATTAACCCTTTCAGACTGAATTTTTTTCACTGGACAAAAAATGACCCAGTAACCTCTTGATATTTGCTCTTCTCAACATATAAATAAGTCTAAAAAAGATTTGTGCAGAATAATTTTATTGAATTTTCTCATGTCCACTACAATGGACGCCAAGGTCTGATAAAAAAATCCACATATTTTAACCATACATAATAAGTAGAGTTTGTACTACTTGAACTAACATTGTTTAAGATTTTGAACAGAATACATATTATGGAATGAACAATGCCATAGAATGTGAAAGGTAAAGGATGATAGCAAGTCTCAAAAACTTGTTTTAGTTTGAAGTGGAGTGAATCGATATATGTATAAATATCTTTGTGTGTGCATGTATGGGTTTATGTGTACTTAGCGTTGTTTTGATAAATATATGATTATGTGCATTACTTCTCCAGCATCAAACATCAATGTGTGTGGAGAGTGTGAGTGTGTGTATTTGCTGTGTATTCACTGATCTCATCCACTATGGCTGTTTCTCAATGAAACCAATGAAAAATTGACCTACATATTATAGAATGAAATCTGAAGACTTGCAATGGAAATCATATTAATATTAATTGCATTAATTAACATCAATGTTCATAAAACATTGACACTTGAATTGTACTTCTGTATTTTAGCTTTTGAAATGCTTGCACAAATTTTACGATCTGTTATACAACTAATTCGGGAGTTCTGCCTAAAGACCCTGATGTCCATTCGCGATGGACAGTAAATTTTAAAAGATGTGTGTTCTGCAACTCCTGACAGATCTTCAAAATAGCTTTAAATATTATCATTTTAGAGTCTTAATTTTACAACGGTGCAAGTTGATGATGAGTCTACCATTAACAGGTACTGCATATAAAGGAATGCAGTATGAGGTTCTGTTCTCTTCTTATCTAGTTGGTTAACATGTCTCTCTTTTGTGATACACTTTAGCTCAATCAAGAATAAGTTAGAAGTCAAGATCTTCATTGTAATTGGTTGATCTGAGGGACCAATCAGTGACCAGGCATTGCTTGGCGGTGTTTGACCATGTCTTTCATCCTAGCCGTCTTTGCATTTGGATCCAACCGCTTCCTGTCCCTGGCTCCTGGTACCCCATGTCTTAACTTGCAGAATTTTTGAGTAGTCGTAGATGATTAAATTTATCACTTTTTCATGTAACATTCCTTCTAAGATTAAAGTTGAATCGAGTGGCAAGACTGGATGTCACAGTGAGCGCTTATAGTGTAGACAATAGTAACATGACAGCAGCACAGGTTCATGCGCTTTTACCAGGATTCCACTGGTAATCGGTGAGAAATATTTTCATTAGCATGAATTTAGTAAAAGAAGTTTATTGTTTGTTAAAACATATGTTGGGTACCCGTATGTACATGACCTTTGACACGCTTTTGTTAATGTAACCTATCAAACTAATCTCCATCAATCATGGATAAAGAGAAGCATAACGCAACTTCTAAATAGTGTCTTAAAGGGGTGGGAATTTTTTAATCTTTGTAAGTAAAAAACTCTTTTAAATCAGAGCCACGCAGCTAAAATAGCAATGGGAGCTCCATCACCCCGCTAGAATTACTGAGGGCAAGAGTGAGCTGAGCTCATTAACGGCCCCAAAACAAATGAAACAATGTCTCTTACACTTAAAGGGACTGATTCGGCAAAGGTAAAATAGTGTCTTTTACACTAACACAGAGAAATTTTAACCAGTATGCTACAGGGCTTTTCATTTAAAGACCCTAAAAGTATCATATCACCTTGCTGAAAAATGGAGCATCCATTGATCTCTTTAAATAAATAGTGTCAGCACTTTTGTTTGGTTTGCACATATATTTGCTAATGTATAATTATTTAAGAAGGAAAAGAACTTCATTTATTTAAAAGAGTAAACAATTCACAAATTAAAATCATATTATTACATTAACAACATTTTCTGTGGGTGCCACTATGGTTGTCCTGTACACTGTATCAACAAGAACGAGCTGAAACTTTACAAAAGCGTGCATGTCAGAAGCTACAGGGAAAGTATAAAACAAACAAAATATGAGGAAGCGGCTAATACCTGTTTATCGAAACACACCTGAAGGAATATAAGAAGTATAAAACATCGTTGATACCTCAAAGCGCTTCCAAACAGCACACATTTGTCAGGAGCACTTGATAAGGCAGGGCCGTCTGTCAGATACTTTTGCTTTAGTGTAAGAAGTGCTTTTTATAAGAAGTACTGTAACAAGAACTGGCGTTCGAATCAATTACGAAAGTTTATTACAAGCGACAGCAAACATAAAAATTGGAAACAGGCAGAGGTTATGTAACCAGAGAAAAGCAGTCAACGGCATACAAAACATAGACGTAATCAAGCAGCAGAGATAAAGCAGGCGATTAGATTGAGATACCCGTGAAGTCATTGAAATGGCAAACAATCCGACAGAGGCTGTGGCGAACAGTGGAACGCACTGGAGGTCCTGAGCCATGGAGCAATGACAGACAGTGAAACTTTGGAGGGATCAGGGCCATGGAGCAGTAGCGAACCCGTGAAATTACTGGAGGGCCTGGGCGGCGGAAATAAGCAGAGCGAGAGGGACCATGAGGGTAGGGCGAGGCAAATTGAAAGGCAGAACAGAGGGAAACCATGGCCGAGGCAGGCAGAAGCCCGGGCATAACAGGGAGCCATTACAGGGCAGGCAGAACAGGCAAACTGGCAGAGGGCAGGGATGTCCCTGGAGAAGTGGAACTAATGACATGCAGCAGGCGAACATACATAGTACTTTCTTTACGGGTAGTCTTCTTATTGGTGCGACGCGGCAGGCAGAGAGGATTCGTGGAGCGCCTTGCGCGGAGGATCTACAGCTTGACAGAAGAGGCCTCTATGAACTTCGTGGACAGGCGAGGACTCTGGAGCAGGCTTCGTGGACAAGGCAAGGCCTCTGGAACAGATTTCGTGGAGCAGGTGAGGCCTCTCTGGAGCACAATTGTGTGCAGTGTGGGGACTTTCTGGCTTCGAGGCCACCACCCGTGGCGGACATTTCAGGAGGCTGCGTGGCAGGGGACTTGACTCGCGAAGATCAACTGCGGCAGCGGCTCATGGGCGGCAACCGCAACCCGGCTAGCTCATAGAAGAAGAACAACCGTGGCAAGCATGCCATGGCCGACAGCAACAATTTGACTTGACTTGGACTGGAGCAGCAGCTGGAACTGGACTTGTGCCTGGAACTGGAGACTGGACTTAGAAGCCTTGGACTTGGAAGCCTTGGACTTTGGAGCAGCAGCTGGGAACTGGACTTGACTCTGGAACTGGACTGGACTTGGAAGCCTTGGACTTTGGAGCAGCAGCTGTAGCTTGACTTGACACAGGAGACATAGCTGCAACTTGACCTGAAGATGCAACTGCAGCTCGACTTGGCTCTGCAGCTCGACTTGGCTCTGCAGCTCGACTTGAATCAGGGGTTGCTGCCGTAACATGAGGGAGCACCATCTTAGCTGTCCATACAGCCATTAGGGGTGAGTCCAGCACGTGGGTCATCATGTGGCGTGACTTGGAGACAGCGACCCTCTTATGGAGTGGCTCTGGGATGGCGGCCATCTCGTGAACTGGCTTGGGGAAGGCGGCCATCTCCTGGACTGGCTCTGGAATAGCGGCCATATTGTTAACAGGTTTGGGGATGGCGGCCATCTTGTGGACTGGCTCAGGGACTGCGGCCATGGCATGAGCAGGCCCTGGAGCGGCAGGCATGGCGTGAGCAGGCCCTGGAGCGGCAGGCATGGCGTGAGCAGGCCCTGGAGCGGCAGGCATGGTGTGAGCAGGCCCTGGAGCGGCAGGCATGGGGTGAGCAGGCCCTGGCTTGGTTAATGTGGCTTGAGCAGGCTTTGGCTTGGTGGTTACTGTGGGATTGCGGGGTCCCTCGTCCGCAATCCCAACAGTGTAAGGTGAGCCGCTTAACCGGAGTGCAAGACCTATGTAACTTTCCAGAGTCCAATGTGGGGTATTGCGTGGCATTAAATATGAAATGTCCTTACATAAACCAAAATGGAAAAGATCTTTAAGAGATGTGTCATTGAAGTTCACCTGATAGCCCAGTTCACACAAGTCGTTACTTAGTCCTTTATTGGATGGTTTCCTTGTCGGAGATGGATGAGACGATCTGCTGGGTCCATGGTTGGACGTGTATTTGCAACTTCCGCTGGATTCATGGGAGGCGAAGTATTCTGTAACAAGGACTCTGAGGCGGCGTTCGAATCCAATAGCGGAAGTTTATTACAAACGACAGCAAACATAAACGTGGAAACAGGCAGAGGGTCAATAACCAGAAAAGCAGTCCAACAGCATACAAAACGTAGACGTAATCCAAGCAGCAGAGAGATAAAGCAGGCAGTGGGTCGAATACCCTGAAGTCAGTCCAGAAATGGCAAACAATCCGACAGGGGTAATCCGTAAACTCAACAGTCCATAAACAAAGCAAGGTAGCAACAGGTAATCCAACAGAGTAAATATAAACGCATGGTAAGGCAGGTTAAACTGGCAATACTTCACAAAGTCTAAAGCACATGGTCAGTCTTTAAATAGTGACAAACAGGAAGTAGCAGTACAAGCAGCAGAGGGAGTGTGCAGGCAGTCCTAGGGTGAGAGCTCCCTCTGCTGGCTTGGCGTTACAAGTACTCTCATGTTTAACATTAATCTGGTCTTGCATTTTCCAACAGAAACTTGCTGTGTGTCCTTACTTTATTATTCACTATTGTGGCATTCACTTTGGAATCGAAATCGATAAGAGGAATCAGAATCGATAAAATTCTAACAAAGACTACATTTTCATGAATGCAAGAAAAGGAAATGCACGAATAATGAGGTACCGAGCAGCACCCAGACAAATAAAGAAGTATAGGTTTTTCTAACCCAAGGCTATCATATGAGTCATATGGACTAATTGTATCATGATTGACATTCCTTTTAAAGCTTGAAAATTATTGGGCTTTATTGAATGCCATTATATAGAAAAACAAACTGGAACATTCTTTCAAAGTTCAGAGTTCAAAGTTACAGGGATGTCACAATTCTGTCACAATGCACCCTCTGGCATCCAGTATGAATGAAACCCATCCTATTTTGCTAGTTAAAAAAACAACAACAAAAAAAAATAAAAAAATAAAAATAAAAAAAAGAATACCTCTCTCAAAAGAAATATTAAGCAGACATAATAATCCACACTTTTTTCAGTGTACAGGTGTTTACAGAAGTAATTTGTTGTTAATTTGTTGCCAAAAAAAAAAAAAAAACACACTGATGGGGGAAGCTATTAGAACCGAACCGAACCGAAAACCATGGTTAAAAATTTTGATTTGTTTGACAAAAGCAAAGTGGTTTATAAATTTACTTACCACTAATGCACTTGAATTGCCAACAGAACAGGACAGGTCCTATTCAGTAGGCTGCAAAAATAAAAAATAAAAAAGATTTTAGAAACAAAAATGTGATATACTGTATATTCATTATACATCTATTAATGGCCTTGACCTCATTTCTGTTCAAGGGCTATTTAGTTATTTTAATTGCACATGAACAAAAAAAATGATTACAGGCTAATACAAATGCTGTATAACATAGCATTCAATATGAACTTAGAGTAATTAAATGAATGACTCTTTTGAGTTGGTTCTGTTTAGTAAATGAAGCAATATGTCCCGTGAAGCTGTGGTTTACTTTAAGAGTTAAACCAGAGAGTTACTCTAAGAGTTAAACACAGCAACTCTCTCACACAACAGTGTAGTTCTGATAGCAAAAAGGTTGCTAACACAGACGCAGTAGCACAGTAATGATCATGGCAATAATGACCAATGAGTGACTGAAAAAAATTAAAATAAGAGTCCAATACATGAACAAATAATTCTTAAGAGTCAGTTCTTTTAATGAACTTGGTAACTCTGTAATTGCCTGATCTGCAAGATTTTACATTAAAAAAATATTTTTTTGTAGTAAAACCATAGTAACAAATTTAACCATGGTTTTACTACAGTAACTGTGGTTTATTTTGTGGTTACTAAGGTTTTACTACAAAAAACATAGTTAAACCATGGTTACTGTAGTAAAACCATGGTTAATTTTCTTAAGGGCATATGTATAAAACCCAGAAATGCTCTTAAGAATGGTCTTAAACTTTGACTTAAGAGTCAAAAAATTCTTAGTAAAGAGTAGGTGTCACAAATGCGGTCTCTGTGGCTCCCTCCGACCGCTGTCAGCGGGAACCATCCCCGGACTTTTAACGCACTTCATTTCCCATCACCCCGTACCTGGGACCCCACCTTCCGGTTCGCCCGGGTCGCTTCCGCTCTGTCGGCCATTTTAGGCCGGCGCTTCGGCGGCTTCCTTGCGAAGTTTTGTTTGGCCATGCTAACAATCCTGAGCGTTCTTTTCACGGACTGCCTTCTCGTTGCCGACTGGACTGGTTATCGTTTGTGCGACTCTCTGCTGCCTGCCCTTTACTGTATTACGCCCGTTAACTGGATTATTCCCCTTGATCGCCGCCTGCCCCGACCTTCTGCCTGGATTAACGTTACCCCTACGGATTTGCCTGCACCATACCAGTCTGCTATTACCGAACTCTGCCTGTTTGACTCCTCTTTGTTAAATAAACGGTTGCTTATGGATCCAACACCTCCGGATTCGTTCATGTCCACGTTACAGAAAACTTCGCCACCAATGGATCCAGCGACCGCGTCACAGCCCCCGACGGAGTTTTCAACACAGGCTATGCAGTCTACCGATCCCGCCGCCGTACGCCAGCTTTCTTCGGAGTTGTCGGCTCAAGCATCCACACTGCTGGCCCACCAACAGCAACTGGACCGTCTCACCGACCTCACGGGTCAGTTGGTGAGGGCTTTGCAGGGATTACAGCTGTCGCCGCCGGCTGCCGCGCCTCCCGCGGTCTCGCCGCCCCCGCCCGCTTCGTCTGTTGCCGCCAGCCCACGTCTAGCCTTCCCGGAGAAGTTTGACGGCACAGCGTCCAAATGCAAGGGATTCTTGTTGCAGTGCTCCCTCTTCGTGAACCAGCAGCCGCACCTCTATCCCACTGATGAGGGTAAGATAGCCTTTGTTTGTTCTTTGCTGAGCGGGAAGGCGCTAGAATGGGCTACAGCTGTTTGGCGTTTAGATCGCCCGACCTTCCCTTCATTTGCTGCGTTTCTCCAGCGGTTCAAAGAGGTTTTTCAACCCAGCACTGAAAGCGGTGAGGCGGGGGAGCAGATTTGGGCGTTGCGGCAGGGTAGAGGAACCGCTGCGGATTATGCCCTCACTTTCCGCACACTGGCAGCACAAAGCAGGTGGAATGATGAATCCCTCAAGCTCCATTACCGCCGCGGTTTGAATCCCGACCTACAGGTGGAGCTGGCCTGTCGTGACGAGGATCTCACATTGGAGGAGTATATAGACCTCTCCATTCGGGTAGACAACGTCATGCGGGCTCGCAGGTTCGGTCGTCGTTCCGCTCCACTGCACCTACCTCCGATCTCCGCCGAGGCAGCCCCTGAGCCCATGCAGGTGGGAGCTACAAAGCTGACGCTGGAGGAGAGAGAGATGTCTCCGCTCTAATCTCTGCCTGTACTGCGGTCAGGCCGGCCACATCTGGGCAAACTGTCCCACTCGTCCACCACGCCCACCCGCCTCGGTGAGTAACCATGAAATATCTGCTAATCGTTGTGAAATACCCATAACTATTGTTTGTGGAGAAGTGTCTGTTGTGACCTCCGCCCCGATTGATTCCGGCGCGGCTGGTAACTTCATTGATGCGGACTTTGTCGCTACCAATCACCTGCCTACTCTCTCTTGTTCTCCTCCTGTCACAGTGGCCGCCCTCGATGGGAGACCGCTAGGTTCTGGAAGCATCCGCTACACCACCGCCGATCTCACCCTCCGGATCGAACCCTCACACTGCGAAACCACCCGTCTCTTCATAATATCATCACCTCAGTCACCCGTCATTCTGGGCTACCCCTGGTTGCACCTCCACGACCCCACCATCACCTGGGCCAGCCGCACCATCACCCACTGGTCTCCACACTGTCACCAACACTGCCTCCAGCCGCAGGTCAGACCCGTCAGCTCACCCCAGACCCAGGGCCCCGCCAGCACCGTACCCACCGAGTATCAAGATCTCCTGGAAGCCTTCAGTCGCACCAAAGCCACTCGTCTACCCTCTCACCGCCCCGGGGATTGTGCCATCGATCTCATCCCGGGAGCTGTACCCCCCAGGGGGCGCATCTTTCCGCTGTCCCACGCGGAGTCGGAGGCCATGAACACCTATATCCAGGAGGAGCTGGCCAAGGGTTTCATTCGACCATCCACCTCACCTGCTTCAGCTGGCTTTTTCTTCGTTAAGAAGAGGGACGGCGGTCTCCGACCCTGCATTGACTACCGCGGACTTAACGAGGTCACCATTAAATATCGCTACCCACTCCCGCTCGTTCCTGCGGCCTTGGAACAGCTGCGATCAGCCAAGATCTTCACTAAGCTGGACCTTCGCTCGGTCTACAACCTCATCCGCATTCGTGCAGGGGACGAGTGGAAAACGGCCTTCTCGACCACGTCCGGTCACTACGAATACCTGGTCATGCCCTTCGGCCTTGCCAACAGCCCATCCTACTTCCAGGCCTTCATTAACGAGGTGTTCCGGGACATGCTCAACCGCTGCGTCGTCGTTTACATTGACAACATCCTAATTTATTCTAACTCGATCCACAAACACATCAACCATGTCAGATCCGTGCTGAAACGACTCATCACCCATCAGCTATACGCCAAGGAGGAGAAGTGTGAGTTCCACCAAGACAGAATTTCCTTCCTCGGCTACATCATCAGCTCAGAGGGTGTGGCCATGGATGAGAAGAAGGTCAACGCCGTCCTCAACTGGCCACGACCTTCCACCCTTAAAGAACTTCAACGCTTCCTCGGCTTCGCCAACTTCTACCGCCATTTTATTCGTCATTTCAGCACGGTGGCAGCTCCACTTTCCGCCATGGTTAAGAAGGGAACCGCCCGACTCACCTGGACTCAACCTGCTCTCGAGGCTTTCAACGACCTCCGCCACAGGTTCACCACCGCTCCCATTCTCCACCACCCAGACCCCGAGCGACCCTTCATTGTGGAGGTGGATGCCTCAAGTACTGGTGTTGGGGCGGTGCTCTCCCAGCGGCAGGGGGAACCTGGTAAAACATTCCCTTGCGCCTACTATTCGCATAAGTTGACCCCAGCTGAGCGGAATTATGATGTGGGCAACCGCGAACTACTCGCTATTAAGCTAGCCCTCGAGGAGTGGCGGCACTGGCTCGAAGGCTCCAAGTACCCCTTCACTGTTCTAACCGACCACAAAAACCTGGAATACCTCCGCTCAGAGAAACTGCTAAACCACCGGCAGGCCAGGTGGTCCCTGTTCTTCACTCGGTTAGACTTTCAGGTCACCTACCGTCCAGGCTCGCAAAACACTAAGGCGGACGCCCTTTCCCGCATTCACGAACCCGAGACCCCCACCAGCTCCTCCAAGACTATTCTGCCCACCTCCATCATTGTGGCACCCGTGGTGTGGGACATCATGACTGAAATTCAGGAGGCCCAGGCCCAGGATCCCGCACCTGCTGAATGCCCTGACAATCGCACCTATGTACCCCCCGGTCTACGCTCCCGAGTCCTTGCCGAGGTCCACACCGCTCCAAGCTCTGGTCACCCCGGCATTGAGGCCACCCTGCATCTGGTCAGCAACAGGTTCTGGTGGCCCTCCCTTCGTTCGGACACCATCGACTTCGTCAAGGGCTGCCGCGTATGCAATACCGCCAAGGTTCCTCGTCGTTTGCCCGCCGGCCTCCTTCAACCCTTACCAGTGCCACAGCGCCCCTGGTCCCACATCGCCATTGATTTCATTACCGATCTGCCTCTCTCCAAAGGACACACCACCATTCTCACCATCATCGATCGGTTCTCCAAGGGCTGCCGTCTCATTCCCTTACCAAAGCTCCCCACAGCCATGGAAACAGCCGAACTGCTCTGCAACTGGGTGTTCCGATTCTACGGTTTACCTGAGGACATTGTATCGGATCGTGGACCCCAGTTTACCTCTCGTCTCTGGGCTAGTTTCTTCCGTCTCCTGGACATCAACATCAGTCTCACCTCTGGGTACCATCCAGAAGCCAATGGACAGGTCGAACGCCTCAACCAAGAATTAATCCGCTTCCTTCGCTCCTACTGCCAGAATCACCAGGAGGAGTGGAGCCGCTACCTGTTCTGGGCCGAGTACGCCCAGAACTCGCTACGGAAACCTGCCACTAATCTAACTCCATTCCAGTGTATCTTAGGCTACCAACCCCCCATGTTCCCCTGGTCCGGCGAACCTTCAGAACTTCCGGCAGTTAACTCTTGGCTTCAACGCAGCGAGGAGACCTGGGATCAAGCCCACGTACACCTACAAAGGGCCGTACACCGCACCCAGATCCAGGCCAACGGCAGACGCCGACCCAACCCTCCATATGAACCTGGCCAATGGTAATGGCTTTCCACTCGGGACCTCCGGCTCCGCCTACCCAGCAAAAAGCTCAGTCCCAGGTACGTGGGTCCCTTCAAAATAATTAAACAGATTACACCTGTTTCCTTTCGTTTGTCCCTACCTGCTGAATATCGTATCTCACCAACATTTCATGTCTCTCTGTTCAAGCCTGCTGTCGGTCCGGGAGGAGTGGAGAACCTAGACGAGACCGCCTCCCAGGAGCCTCCCCCTGACATCATCAACGGCGAGGAGGTTTACCGTGTCAACACCATCTTGGACTCCCGACGCCGGAGAGGTCGTTTACAGTATCTGGTCGACTGGGAGGGCTTCGGTCCTGAGGAACGAACTTGGGTCGATACCGAAGACATCTTGGACCCCTCACTCACTACGAAGTTCCATTCTCTGCACCCAAATCGACCAGCCCCCCGTGGGTGGGGTAGACCCCGGCGTCGGGCACCTCCTCGCGCCGGGAGTCGCTCACGGGGGGGGGACTCTGTCACAAATGCGGTCTCCGTGGCTCCCTCCGACCGCCATCAGCGGGAACCATCCCCGGACTTTTAACGCACTTCATTTCCCATCACCCCGTACCTGGGACCCCACTTTCCGGTTCCGGTTCGCCCGGGTCGCTTCCGCTCTGTCGGCCATTTTAGGCCGCCGCTTCGGCGGCTTCCTTGCGAAGTTTTGTTTGGCCATGCTAACAATCCCGAGCGTTCTTTTCACGGACTGCCTTCTCGTTGCCGACTGGACTGGTTATCGTTTGTGCGACTCTCTGCCGCCTGCCCTTTACTGTATTACGCCCGTTAACTGGATTATTCCCCTTGATCGCCGCCTGCCCCGACCTTCTGCCTGGATTAACGTTACCCCTACGGATTTGCCTGCACCATACCAGTCTGCTATAACCGAACTCTGCCTGTTTGACTCCTCTTTGTTAAATAAACGGTTGCTTATGGATCCAACGCCTCCGGATTCGTTCATGTCCACGTTACAGTAGGACTCCTGTAAGAGTAGGAGACTTTTATAAAGAAGCTAAAAGCAACTTTTAGTAAAGTCTATGACTGACTCTTAAGTGTTGACTGAGGGGACACTTAAGTGTTGTGAACTAAGGACTACAATGATGTCAACCCAAAATGGCCACTCTTGACCTCTGAAACAGCCAATAGTGAGCCACAGCACCACAACACCAATCAATAATGTAACTACAATAAAATCATTTAATTAAGACACTATTTAATATTTTAATGTATTTTTAAAATGCTTTGCATTGTGCAAAATTATCACAAATTATTATGGATGTTTTGAAATCCTTTGGAATTGGTGTGTCTCTTCATTTACAGTTATAGCAATGATGTGAACATGAGTTTCATCAACAGCTCCAATAACTGCCAGAAAGCCCACAATCCTAATAAAAATGGCTTGTTTTAGCAGCATGGTTTGACAGTCAGTAGGAAAGTCAATGAACTGCCATATAGTAGTGAACAAGAAGGAAAAAATGTGTTACTGATTTTGTAAGCATATTGCATTTTTACTTGGAGTCAGTCGTTTTATTTCTGATAATAATGCAATGAAACATGGCAAATTGTGTCATAATTTTTGGCCATGCTGTCATACAAAGAAATTATGAACACATGCAAAAACAAGAGAGGACTGACAAAATGTTAAAAACTGATTATGTGCTAGTCAGTGTCAATGTTGCTAATTTAGTGCTAAGTGTTTAGTGACTTCCTTCATCCCTTTTGAGACTTCATTCAAAAGCCTAGCAACAAAATAGTCAATTTGTTGGACAAACCATATTTAGATTACAACACTCTCCCACCGATCTATTCATATTTTGACCTCACCATTATGACCTCATCCTCATCAGCTACATTTAGCAACTGTTTTAGCTGATTTCAACTAAAAGCAGTTAGCAACACTGATCAGCATTGTTTTTTCCCTTTCATATCTTCATGGCTTAAGTAAAATGTGAGGTCATTAAAAAAAACCCTTCACACATCACTTTTGGCCACTGTTGTGTTTGGTGGGGTTAGTGTCACAGTATTTAAGAGCCTGCTTACTGTGTCATCACTGGTGTAGTGCTGCATTTTTCCAGTTTCCAAGAAAAACAAAAAGCATAATTACTACTTTTATTTCTGCAGCTAGAACTTTGTTTTGTAGAGTGGAATAAGTTATTAACTTTCTTACTTGGTTAGTTACAAAAAACAACAACAACAAATTGCTTGATGATCAAGTTTGTATCATCTTACCAATTTGGTATCATCACATAACTCCAATACATCATATGTTCATTGGAAAGTATGTGTCTCCTCCTCTTTGCTGCCATCTTGTTACTCCTAGCTAGCTTAGGAGACCTCTCCAGCTATCTTAAATCATTTAGGAGCTGAGACCTAGTCTTAATCTTTATCAATCACTCTTATTATAAGTCTAGGTATAAGAGTAAATTTACATCATTCTTAGAATTTTAACACACTTGATATTAAAATTTTACTCTGAACGGCTTTATACATACGGCCCCTGGTTTAGTTTAGAGTGTTAGTTTTTTTTAAATGATATAAAGAGTCCACATAACTCATAAATTTTTGCATGCCGCATAAAGGAAAAAAATATATATATTATACAAGTGAAGCTGCAGTACACAGATTCATACAACAGTGGGATATTTTGATGTTCTGTTCGGTCTGTTTTTTTATGCAGCATGACACTTGAGGGAACAAATCACAAAATGTGACAGAGCTTTTTAAAGTCAAACACACAATGAATAATTCACTGAAACTATGCATCTCTCAGCACTTCAAAAGTGCCCTGCAAAGTGGACTACAGGATATTCCGCCATGATTCCAGTATTTTTTACAGAGGTATATTATGTCACACTGCACACTTCTCTAGTAAGTTTTGTCTGTGTGAAGACGCTGCAGGCTGTGGCATAGCTTAAATCCATGAATGAATGTTCCGAAGTGAAGTAAACTTCAAAGGATTTCCGGTGCTCAGGAAGTAGGGAGCAAAGAATACTGTGTAGGGACAAAGTTCACGCATAGAGCTCTCTTCTAACAAGCTAGTTATCTGAATTAGGTGTTTTAAATAAGAGAGACATGCAAAACATGCAGAGAAGGGGGTTGTGAGGCTGGAATTATGAACTGCTGGCTTACTGGATCAATTGACTGAAACGCGTGCCCAAATTCGGTCCTGGAGAACCAGTGTCCTGGAGAGTTTAGGTCCAACTTGAACACTTCAACACACGTGCCGGGAAGTTTTTAGCATGTTTAGTAAGAGTTTAATTAGTTTGATTAGGTTTTTCTTATTGGGGTTGGAGCTAAACTCTACAGGACACTGGCTCTCCAGGACCAAGTTAGGGCACCCCTGGACTGAAATCCTGGAGTTTAATGCCTTAAAACAGGGGTGTCAAACTCAGTTCCTGGAGAGCCACAGCCCTGCAGAGTTTAGAATCAGCTAATCAAATCCTTCAGGCTTATTTGGAAACTACATGGTTTGTGTGTTGAAGCAGGGTTGGAACTAAACTCTGCAAGGCTGTGGCCTCCAGGAACTGAGTTTGACAGTAGTGCCTTAAAATGACCTGATAGCAAATAGAAAAGCTAAATCGGGTTAAACTAGAAATTTCTGCCTACCAGTTTACAGGTTCTTGCACCATTGTAGATGCGTAGTGTGATACACGCTTGACTCCCCAGATCCTCTAACTGCAGATGCTGTCTTTAAACAGGAAAAAATGAACAAGATGAAATACAGAGACAACAAGAGGAGGAAGAGAGAAGACGTCTGGAACGTTTGGAACGTGAGCAAAGGATTCAAGAGGAGCTGGACAGAGAGAGTGAATCGTCCAGACTCAAGTTTTCTCGAGCAACTGAACGGCTTCGTGAAAAACAGAGCTTCAGAGGTCGCGGGCAACATCACGAATGCACACAAGTTCTCCATCAGCAAATAGAAGATGACGCTGCTGCGATTGAGAGGAACGAGGTATGACTTTAGTTCAAATTGAGCAACATTTACTGTATATACAGCATGTGATAAAGTATCACCTTTTTACTAAGACTCAGTTTTGTTTTTGACATAAATTTATGCAGGTTACTGATGTTGAAGAAAAATTCAAAGACCTTTTATTGAAGTACCAGGTCACAGAAGACAAAAAGATACAGCACTACCAGATCTGGAGCAGGATCAAAATACTGCAGAATGAACTTGCAGTTCAATATTGTAAAGAAAACAACCTTTTAGTATGGTCTCAGTTTGCCTTTGATCATGCTGTACAATATAATGAACTGTCTCTTACAGAGAAGCTCACAGTTCTTGAGGCATCTCTACAGTTCATTATGTGCAGTAGCACTAAAGATGCTAACAATGATGAAGATCAGCCACTTGGCTGGGAGAAAAAGTATGACTATTTCTTGGGTTTGGTGGAGCAGCTTCATGTCACAAGTCCAACTTTGGCCGAATGCATATTATTAAATGTACTTGACACAATCTCAGAACTTTCACCACAAAGTAGGGACATTTTGGGTCAAATGATGTTCAGCAGAATCTGGACACCAACAGAAATAATGCTCTTACTTTGCAGAAGTCCAGCTATCAAATGCCATCAGCTCGATTCAGTTCTCCACACAGCCCAAACCTACCACCTGAATTGCATCCTCGTACTCTCTGCTTTCATGAACGACAACCCTTTAAACTTTCTTCAAGAACAAATAAAAAATGACAAGGAAAAAGATGCTCATACACTTGTGAAGGAACTTTGTGAAGCAAACTGCTCAGAGGAAATCTTGGTGCTGTTGAAGGATGTGCTCAGATACATGGAGTTGGAACTCCCAAAATATCAACTGATGGACCTTACCAAGAAACAAATTGGCGAACTGAAAAGGAAGATAACATCTCTTAATTTTACAAACCGCAATGTCAACCTTTTGAAGGACGTATTAATTGGAATGTCAATAGCAGTGAAAGACTGCTCAACAATCATCAAAGAGATCGGCACAGGTGAGGGCAAGTCCTGTATCTTAGCCATGTTTGCAACAATTCTGGCCATTCGTGGAACAAAAGTAGACATTGTTACAAGCTCTCCGGTTCTCGCCCGGAGAGACCAAGAAGAGTGGGAAAAGCTTTTTGAAATGTTTGGTGTCACCTCATCTGTAGAACCTCCATGTTACTCAAGTTCCTATTCAACGGAAGAACAAGAAGAACGTCTTAAAGGTGCTTACAGGCAACAAATAGTGTATGGCACAGTGGGAGCCTTTGCAGCAGACACACTTAAACAGGAATTTGAGAAGAGGACTACTCGCGATACAAGAGAGTTTGAGCTTGTAATAGTGGATGAAGTGGACTATATGACCTTGGACAATGGAGTTCAAGTAACATTCTTGTCCCATGAATCTAGTGGATTTAGGCATGTGGAACAAGTGCTTTCCAACATATGGGCCATGATATCCAGTTGCCAACCAATTGAAATGCTTAAAACAGGGGAGATAAAATGGGCGACAAGGATACAATGCTTTCATAAAGCCGCAACGGCAGCCGTCATGGGACTGGAAACATCAGACAACTTTTCTGCAAATGAGATCTTGTCGCCCGGAGTGACTTTGGGTTTCTACACCCATGAAGATATTGAAATGATACATCAAGCTGAGAGTAAGGAAGAAAATGAAGGTGATGGGTATGAGGACAGAATGTCCAAAGCACTGTCTGAAGTTATGAAAAAGTTTCACAACAGTACAATCTCCTGAGAATATTTGAGGAGGTCTTGGAAAACAGTGTAGTGTTTAAGTGCTATTCTTTAGACAACAAAAAAGCCAAATGTATTGAAGCTCAGGAAAAACAAGGTGACCTGAAAGTTGAAATGCTACTGCTGGAAGGAGGACTGGCATGTGAAATCATGTCTGAGAAATCGCTCATTGATGCAACTGTAAGCACAATAAAGTCATTTATTAAGTACTCAGATAACCTCCAGACAGCCAAAGAATCCGACAACTTCATCATCATCCCTGTTTTCTTGAAAAGCTACGTTGAGAATCAGTTACCGGTGTTTGTCGAGAATGCGCTAAAGGCTGTTGAGATGACGCCTGGCAGAGAATACATGATTGACACCTCACCGGCTGCTGAAAGAGACATCACCAACAGTCAAGACAGAGGCAAGTATAATGCAGTAATTCCAATTGACTTCAAAGCCAGTGGTGTGCTGGAGAAAAACAAGAAGTGGGGTAATGGTCTGCAACAGTTTTTAGAGTTCAAGCACCAACTTGCGATTTCACCGATATCCAATGTGACAAATTACATGTCAAATTTCCTTTACTTCAAAAGGTATGTCAGCGGGAGAGGTATATTTGGTGTTTCTGGTACATTAGGAGGTAAAGCAGATCAGGACTTTCTGGCAAGACATTATAAAGCAACAAGCTACATTGTACCTCCACATCGCCAAAAAAGGCTGGTGGAGCTACCAGTCATCCAGGTAAAAGGTGGGAATCACCAGTGGATCCAAACTATTTGTGAAACTTCATGGAAAGTAGCAAAGAGAGGACAAGTTGTCCTGGTAATTTGTGAAGACGTTAAAACAGCAGATGAACTATACAAGAAAATACAAGATGAAGGCAGATTTAAGGCAGAACAGATTACTCTGTACACGATCAGTGAGAAGCACAACATTGAAAGAGAGAAATTCTGTGCAGGCAGAATCATCATTGTTACAAACCTTGGAGGACGGGGGACAGACATAAAGGTTGATGAAAGTGTGAATAATTGTGGTGGTATTTTTGTTCTGCTTACTCACTTCCCACACAACCGAAGAGTGGAGAAACAAATATTTGGTCGTACGTCTCGTAAAGGCAATCCTGGGATGGTCCAGATGATTTTGAACTGTGATCATCTCGCACCCACTTACCAAGGTCAATCTATAGAAACCATGCAAAAGCTAAGAGAGGATTATGAAATTAAACGAATCCACAACATGGAAAGCGATGAGCTGGTTGAGATAAACCTAAAGGAAAATCTGTTCTCCACATTTTGTAAATTGCTGAATCCAGCTCAAAAATATTCCTGATTGCTTTAAACGTCATCAGCATTGGTTTGATTATCAGCCTGCCGTCAATGCTTTGAAAGAATCTTGGGCCTTGTGGTTAACCCTTCATGAGGATCACATCAATAGGCATGACGACTTTAGACAACTTGAAGAAGACCTTAAAAGGACAATAAATGAAACAAGTGGAAAGCTGCTGCGAGGAGAATGTGACAATTTCTATAATCACGTCAAACAGGCAATTGTTAGAACTGAGCTTCACTGCCGTGAAAAATCTAGTAGTGATTATGGAGCTAAATCCTATTGCCAAAAAGTTGCAAACTCCGACCCACACTACAGGGCTGTGGCACTCTATAATTAGGCGTACATCACTATTAACCTTGGTAAAGGTAACTATAAAGCAGATGCTATGAGCCTGCTGGAAGACGCAAAGAAATGCATTAATGTCTACATCTCAGAAGTCTCAAACACAATGGTCTCATGTAATCTATCCGTCATTGGAAGCAAAGATCACAGCACAGACAACAACAACTTTCAGAGTCAAATGGAGGCCAGAATGAACATCTTTAAGTCTTGGAAGACGTACATTGATAATGCACTGATTAAACTTGAAGAGCTGGAAAAGAACAACAGTGGCGCCATTGCAGAAGAGTGTTCAGTCTACACGCTGTCTGAAGAAAAGAACTTCATCATCACTAATGAGCTGACATCGTTATATGACTATGGCCTCGGTATTGTTTTTGAGGTGAAAAAGAAGACAAAGTTTTGCTTTGATGCTTTGATATGTGCCATACTCTGGGTGGTGCAGGTTCTTGCTGGGGTTCTTGTTTGTGCGCTGACACTTGGAACAGCCAGCCAGTTTGGACTGGGCCTGATTTCAGAAGGAGTGTCTGACATGATCAGTGGAATAGAGGGGATGATAAAGGGTACATTTGATTGGGCATCATGGGCAATATCTAAGAGTATCAGCATTGGGATTTCTTTGATAACGGCTGGTTTTAGCAAGATAAAAAAAGCAGCTACCTCAGTGACCCCAAGTGACACGAAGTCTCCTCAATGGTACAAAGTCATTCTCTTCTGTTGCATCTGATTTCATCAAATCAGGAAAGGCAGTGTTTACTTCATTCAAAGGAGGCGTTCAAAATTTATCGTCCGTCAGTAAGGAATCTTTTAAGTCTGCAATGAAAAACATGACATCTTCTACAGTGCTCAAACAGAACTTCAAATCTGCGACTAAATATGCTGTACGGGAAATCGGAAAACAGTCTGTTCTCACTGCCATGGAATATGTAATTGATGAAGGCCTTCAGGAAGTCTTTAAGGAGATTTTACAAAGCAGCTTTGAGAATGTTGTTACTTCATCAGTGAAGCAGAGCAGTAAACTGGACCAGACTCTTGTGGAGTTCGTCAGCTCAGGGATTCCAAAAGCTGCGCTGAAAAAAGAGAATTTCAAGATCGACCAGAATCATGAGAAGCAAGTTAAAAAATCAGTTGGTATGCTCTGTGAAGAGATCATTCCTCACCTCATACTGGACTGCACCATAGCACGGGAAGTTATCAGCGCACTCTCTAAGGTGTGTGGAGCAGCAGAAGAGCTTATGAAAAAAGCAAAACTGTCAGGAGTGTATAAAAAGGCAAAGGTGGCTCTGAAAGTAGCTGAGTACTCAGCAACTCTTACTCAAATACTAGTTACCATACCAACAAAGAAGATAATAGATGAGAAATTTGTTCCTAAATTACTGGAGAGTATCAGTGAGCTTCAGAAAGAAATGACCAAGTATGACCAAGATGGACGACACCAATTACCAGATGTACAGCGTCTTAAAGAAGCAATTCTACAGACTATTGCCCAGAATGTGTCTGAGGAATTCATCAGCTAGGAAAACATATCACTTCTATAATGAAAAACAAATTTAAGAGTCATTTGAGCAGTTCTGCAAGAAAGGCGGTGAACAACATCAGGCGCAGACATAAAATCCAGCGTTTCTTTGATGGCCAGAGGGAAAAACACAACAAGAGATCTGCAAGCCACAAGGAAGTGGAAGAGCTGTCAGATAAGGACAAATCAAATCTGATGCAGTATACAGAAGATATGTGCAAAGACAATCAGCCTACAACAGCCCTCGATGTGTACGTGCTCACAAAAAGCAACCTGCTCAGTGGAAAAGGAATTGAACTCACTGTCGTTGACGGAAATGGAAAACAGCTCACCGTGGAACGCTACCCAGGAACCAACAAATCAGCAGGCGATATAAAATTGAGATTAACCAAAGCTGCAAAAGCCAAGCATCCATCACAGTAAGACTAATCAGTCTTATATAACTTATAGAGTGTTATATAGGTTACATTAAAAAAAAACATTTATGAACTTTGTGTACTAAATGTAGTTACTTTTCATTTTAAAAACAGAGCTGATACACAGCTGTACAGCGGCCATTTTGACATTGTACAGGATAATGGCAGAATAATCAGCATTAACTCAAATGATCAGAACACTCTTTATCAAGCTGTAGCACAGGCAACTGGCACCGAGACAAAGTACCTAAAGATGAAAGCTTTGACACTACGAAAGAAAGTCAAAAATGAGGTGAGTAAACTTAATTTATGGGTCTCATTTTTTCTTGTGACAATGTGTGCCCCTTCTGAGTGCCAGATTTTATTCCAGATCTGTTCATATTTACCAATGTACTGAAATCACTGGCTGTTTCTCAGACAGACACACAGACTAATCAACTGACAGATCAGCGGAAAAGGTCCACAAGCAGGGACTCCCATAACTTGGGATGTCCGTAGCGTTTCCTCTGGGTACTCTGGTTTCCTTCCCCAGTCTAAAGACATGCAATGCAGGTTGATTGGCATCTCTAAATTGTCAGTAGTGTGTAACACATATATGTGACCCTGGATCACAAAACCAGTCATAAGGGTCATTTTGTCAAAATTGAGATTTATGCATCATATGAAAGCTGAATAAATAAGCTTTCAATTGATGTATGGTTTGTTATGATAGGACAGTATTTGGCTGAGATACAACTATTAAAAATGATAAAAATCAGGAATCTGAAGGTGCAAATAAATCAAAATATTGAGAAAACTGCCTTTAAAGTTCTTCAAATAATCTTCTTAACAATGTATATGACTAATCAAAAATTAGGTTTTCATACATTTACAGTAGGAATTTTACAAAATATCTTCATGGAACATGATCTTTACTTAATTTCCTAATGATTTTTGCCATTAAAGAAAAATCTATAGTTTTGACCCATACAATGTATTTTTGGCTATTGCTACAAATAAACCCCAGCGACTTAAGACTGGTTTTGTGGTCCAAGGTCACATATGTGATTGTGCCCTGCGGCCCCATCTTGTCATCTCTATGCAACCCTGTGTAGAGTAAGTGGTACAGAAAATGGATGGATGAATGTGTTTCCTGACCAGTCCGTGTACAGTGTTAGTCATCTGCACATGTGACAAGAGATGTTCAGGATTATGTTTAATCTCAGACTTGTAATTTCTCACTAGATCCAGACAAACCTTGAATCGTACACAACCCTGCTTAGTCTCCAGAGAGGATACGACTTCTGTCACAAAAACCCTGGGAAATACAGCTTCACTGGAGGAAGTCAAAAGAAGACAACTTCCCAGCTAGAAATGTTTTATTCTACAAATGTTCTGATAACATTATCAGGCAGTGTTCTAATAATGTTTTTAGCATGTTGTTTTATTTTTGTTCTCCTAAAAGGTAAGATAACATTCTAAAAATATGTAATGATAACATTATTAGAACATTATTCCCTAATGTTCTTCAGAACAGAACCAGCTTTTAGCGAGTAGTTTTATTTTTATTCTCAGAATGTTCTCTTAAAAGATTGGATATTTTTAAAAAGCTAATTCTAAAAATGTTTAGTGGAGACACTGTTAGAACATTATCCCTTAAGTTTGATTGTTAAGATAACATTAAAAAAATGTTTTGTGATGATCTTCTGTAAAAGTTTAGACATAATATTGGTAGAACATTATACCTTAACATTCTTATAAAGTTTTTAGCTGGTAGTTTTAAGTTCCCAGATTTTTTTCCTAAAATGTTTCAGTTATAACACTGTTGGAACATTATGCACTAACAGTCCTACAAAACCAAAAATAGGCCAATGGAAGCAATTAAAGTCATATAAATTAAAGCAATTAAAATTAAAATAATATAATAAATAAAAAGAAAACAAGTATATAAATGAACAGAGTATACGTCTTTTTTATTTTTGATAAAGAATAGAATTAGAATAGAGAGTGCTAGAGTCAGAGGGTCAAATAAAGATGGAAGAGATGTGTTTTTTTTGACGATTCTTGAAGATGGCTAAGGACTTAGCTGTTAGGATCGAGTTGGGCAGGTCATTCCACCAGGAGGGTACATTTAATGAGAAAGTCCATAGAAGTGATTTTGTGCCTCTTTGGGATTAACAATAATGCGCTGTTCACTTGCAGAACGGAAGCTTCTAGAGGAGCGTTTTTAAGAGTAGAATCATAGTACATGTTTTAATAACATGTAAACTTTATTAGCCTGCTCAAACATTTAAACAAACATTCGTAACAGGATACAGAAACTTAAAAAAATACAAAAAATAAAATAGAACTTAAGAAACAACTGAAACAACATTTCGAAAAACACAATTACAATTTCATCACAGCCAGAAGATTCAAACAGGTTACCACCCTCTGGTGCTCCTGCACGGTTGTGACACACTGATTGAATTTCGTCCAGGGATGTTCCTTCATTATGCACCTGCATAGATAAAAATATTATTTAGAATAAGAAATATTTATATAATTACTAATATGAAAAAACAATGTATAAAAAGTGATAAATAAATGATGATATATAATATAACAAATGAATAATGAAGAACAAATACAATGTAAATAAAATGCATTTAAAAAAATAAAAGTACAAATAAAAAAATTATAATACAGTTTACAAAAATTCTAAATTTAATTTAAAAATGTATTTGTTTTGACAAATCATTTATTCCTTCATATATTTCCTATTACATTATTTATTTCAATTTTTGCAGGTTTGGACAGGATGGACAACAACAACAACAAAAAAAAAAGTATAGAATGCTTATAAAAATATCAAAATTACATACCACAGGGAACACGAATCCAAATGCGGCCCGCCAAACACATTACAAAATAACTTACAGTTTTACAATTAATTTTTGTTTTTACATTAATTTAAAAAAAAAAATGTACTAAAAAAATATAAACTATAATGTTTTTAAATTAAATAATTTTGTTTTTCATATATTATTTTCAGACATGAGCAGACCTATTCACGTAGGCCAAATTACACATTTAATGAACATATACAAGTGCGTGCTTTGGCACAATTCAGTTCAAATAGTCATCAGCAGCCATTAGTTCGGTAAAATTAAGCATCAGAATGAACAAATTTGTTGTTACAATCAAGAAAAGTCGCAGTATCAACAGTGAAGGTAGGAGAGTGCTGACTTTCAGCATTAACTTTTGGTTTGCCCTGCCACTTATTTAAAAGATGAATTGATAGATATTCAGGCAAAAGATTACGTCATTAATTGATCTTTACCACACATCTCTACCATATGTACATCAAGCTACTACTACATATATTGTAAAAATGTCAATTTGGTGTAAAGCTGCTTTGCAACGATATGTATCGTGAAAAGCGCTATACAAATAAATTTGAATTGAATTGAATTGAAAAAGGAAACACCCACACTGCACAGGAATCATCCTCACATTAAGTTTGAAAGTGTTTTCCATATTTGGATCAACATAGAATGCACATTTTTTGCAATGTTGCGCATCAAGTCACGCTTCCATGCGTGCCTTACAGACAGCATTTTACAATCACAGCTTCATTGTGCTGTTACTCCTTTCGAGGCAAATTTATTTACAGTGGTGTAGTGCACGCGTATAGCCTACCCACTTCTTTATCAGTCAGCTTTCAAAATCCCTCTGATGCGCATCCTTCAGTAGTGTCCTGCATTAGCCAAAGTCATGACAGTCCACCAAATAAATAGCTATTTCAATCGCATGTGAATAAATGCAAATATTCCGTAAAACACCCGGTCAGGACCGTGCTGCCGGCTTCTTTTGAAATATGTTTGATGATTGCGCCTGATGCGCCCGATTCTTCCACTCCACATCAAATGCTGCCTGTTCATAGGCGAGAGCATGTCAGGAGAGGCGCACAGACTGGTATAATAATAATTATTATTGATTACTAATTTTAAAAATGAAAAGCATGTTTTTGCGATCAGAAATTTCTTAAACCAGTGAATAATTTATTCGGGGGATGCATTATGTGTATACCCACTTCTTCAGGCACCACTACACCACTGTTTGTTTATATCCATTAATGTAATCGTATAGATATCATAATATTATTAATATTATAAATCTGGTTGGTTTGTATTGGTGACGTAATATGTAAATGATATGCGGCCCGTGAGACTTGCACTTGGACCATGGTGCAGCCCAGTGGAAAAAAAGGTTGAGAACCACTGTTATAATACAATAATAATAATTATTATAATGTAAAATATAAGACAAATATATTGATATTGTAATACAACTGCAGTGTCAAATATTTACAGTGCAATATTTCACAAGTATATTAAAACTTGCAAAACGTATTAAATAATTTGTTATCTTGCAAGAGTTAAACCCTGATATACTGTCAAATAATGTACATAAATGATCTTTGACACACACATGTAAGATCCAGACAGGTAAAAACTATATGTTTTTTGTAAAAAACCTTGAGTGAATGCTTCATTTAGACTGTTATTCAGTTGTTTCATGAATTAGTGTTTTTGAAAGACTCTCTTGAATAAATGATTCAATGACCAACACATTTTTAAGTCACATCTTGAACAAAGTGTATTTTTCCACAAATTTTATATGTATGCAAACTGTATAATACCCAAGGTACACATTTATGGTAATTGTGCAGTTCATTCTCATATTGTATTTTCAGAAAGTTTTAGAATATCTTTCCTGTCTACAAGTCCTCTCTAATTTGTCACTACTGAAACTCAGTAATAATTTAAATGGAAGGGTTATATTGACCTATTAAGATTTTGCTTACATCTACATTATAAATATATTTCTTTTTTTTTTTCAGAGGTAAATCAATAATTATAATTTTAACAATATTTCAAGTGTAAATTATGAGATTTGTTGTATTTTGCATATTTTTTATACACAGCTTTTAAAAGGTGAATAATACTGATTTGAAATTTAAGCATTCATTAGTTTGAATATACATTGTTACAACTTTTAGACAAATAATTACCACTGACCTTAGTCCCTCTGTGAGGAGCATATCTCAGTGTATTAGCTTCATCATGGAATGGATCTTGTCTAAATACATACACTGACCGAAATTATAAACGCAACACTTTTGTTTTTGCCCCCATTTTTCATGAGCTAAACTCAAAGATCTAAGACATTTTCTATGTACACAAAAGGCCTATTTCTCTCCTGTTCACAAATCTGTCTAAATCTGTGTTAGTGAGCACTTCTCTTCACGGATGAATCCCGGTTTTCACTGTACAGGGCAGATGGCAGACAACGTGTATGGCGTCATGTGGGTGAGCGGTTTGCTGATGTCAACGTTGTGGATCGAGTGGCAAATGGTGGTGGTGGGGTTATGGTATGGGCAGGCGTATATTATGGACAACGAACACAGGTGCATTTTATTGATGCCATTTGAATGCACAGAGATACCGTGATGAGATCCTGAGGCCCATTGTTGTGCCATTCATCCACAACCATCACCTCATGTTGCAGCATGATAATGCACAGCCCCATGTTGCAAGGATCTGTACACAATTCCTGGAAGCTGAAAACATCCCAGTTCTTGCATGGCCTGCATACTCACCGGATATGTCACCCATTGAGCATGTTTGGGATGATCTGGATCGACAGCGTCGTATAGGGAGCCAAGCGCAGCCTCTGATTGGAGATTGGACTGCTGTTTTGCAAAAGGCAGCTTTCCAGGATGCGTCACCATAATTATCTATGAAAGACAGAATTCAAAAAACAAAATCTTAAGTGTTTTTTTTACCATTTAACCTTTTTAAAGTAAACATTTTGTATACAGAAAGCATTTATACACTCTTGTAATACACCTAATTTTATCTTTATATGCAGACAAATACTCCAAGTGGTTTGCTCCAAACACTTGGTTGCTCTCTCAATTCCTTCACTCTTGCATGGAGGCCATAAACACACACCATTCTTCACCCAGATTGCTTCTTCAGTGCCAACAAAGCTGGCAGTGTGGCACATGATTTCTGCAAGCAAAACATAAAAGTAAATAAAGATCTTTTAAAAAAAATGATAATAGGATGGCAAATACAAAAAAAGCAATTATGACTCTTCGTTGTCATACTTGTGTAGATTGTGTCCAAGCGCAAAATCTCCATTTGCAATACGAACAAAAAGCTAATCAAGTAACACACTGTAAAAGAATGGGTGAAATCTACATGTCAGAGATTTTTAAAAAAGTATTAACTTACCTTGATGTGTTAAACAAAACCAAGGTAGCAGGATCGTCAAAGTTCGAATGGCAGTTTGAATTTCACCTCCAGACTGTGTTGGCAAATGTGAGTGGCTGGCTAACAGCTTCAAACAGCTTCTTGTCACAGGGTACGCTCTGGGAAAAGTAATCCTTTTTGTAATGCGTCTGATACAGCTGAACTGTTTGTGGTAGCACGGCACTGAAGTTTCAGCATGAAATGGATTCACAATGGTTTGACATATGACTTTGATAAGAAGATTGTTGTCGCTGCCCTTTCGGATACTCCTCAGAAGCCAGCAGCGAAAAAAATCTAAACTCATGGAATGTAGTGGAAACGGCATAGAGGATGTCTTGGCCACAATACACGAGCTCGCCTTAAAGCACGACAAAACTTTTCAACATGTTTCGGCGATCGAAACTACCACCAAAGCAACCTCTAAACAAATTAAGAGTCTGACAGCAACAGTGCAACAGCTTATTGTGGATGTCAGCGTTCATAAAGAGGCTCTTGATCATCTGGAATCCTCGCTTTGAAAAAGGAAAACAAATCACTGAAAGCAAGTGTACAGGAATGTACACTGCGCCGCCTCAAGTCGGACAAAATTTCTAACCGGCATGCACTGCTTCAAGTCAGAATTTGATTGAGCTGCGCAGCGCTGCGTTAAGTCGAACACACCTAAATACTAACAAATGAAATTGCAAAAAAGTGGTCACATGACCCATAGGGGTCTATTTTAGGTGTGTTCGACTTAACGCAGCTCGATCAAATTGTGACTTGAAGCAGTGCATGCCGGTTAGAATTTTTGTCTGACTTGAGGCGGCGCCGGCGCCTCGTGACTGTCACGTGTGGAATCAAAGTACCGCGATAGCGATTAGAGAGCAGCGACTGACTCAGCCGGCGCAGTTTCTTCAGAGCGGCTGCAGGAGCTCTGATGACCACATGACACATGTTTCACTATTGGCCAGATTCACCACATGACAACGATCACATGTTTTGGGTTTATTCTAACATCAATCATCAAGTCTGATAATGCTGACAAATCTGTGTTTTTAGAACATTAAAATTGTTTTTACTGTAGTTGTAATGTGATATTGAGTGAGATTTATCATAAAACACTGACAAAAGCATAAATAATCCCACTGTATTAGTATTTAAATAGTATATATTTATGTTTATCATTATTCTTGTTCAGATGGTGCTGTATTAAACAGTATATGAAATGTGTTTCTGTCGCTCATGAAAACGCTTTTGAAAAGTCTGTGTATTTGATAAATATTGCATTTAATTCACTTCATCTGTGATAGAGCATGCAAACTCTGCAAGAGCTTCACTAACAAGAGCAGGAAGTGTCCGTCTTGATGCCTCCGTTTTCAACTCCGCCCCCGACTGCTCTTGGCTACTCTCGTTGATCGCCGTCTGTAGCCGTAGATGAAGTCGAACACACCTATTGTTTCCACATGTCACATGACTCCATATTTTGTCCAGAGAAAGGTGCATTTTTCATCAATTTTCATTCATATAATTGCTAACAAAAAATCTGAATCACCTTCACTGATTAGTAAAGAAGTATTTTCTAATACTTTTCATAATATATCATCAAATATATCATAGGAAATTACAAAAAACTGCATGTTGCCTCAAGGCAACATTGTACCGTAATGGAATCACATATGGCCATACCAGGCATATAGCATAGGATACATATATATATGATATTTGTAAGAAAAAAGTTAGAATTATCTAAATGTATTTGCATTTTTGCATGATACTGTAATGCATTTATAAGAATTGTAATTCATAGACAATATCTGCACATATTCTGTTGAGAGGAAGTGCTTCCTCAGCTTTTAAAAGCAACGAGGAGTCATTAGTGAGGAAGGAGATTTTACATGTGTCACGAATCTGGTCGGTGTCCCGTCGTCCGCTCACCACCAGATGTCACTCTCACCTCACCTACACACTCTGACTGTTGCACCACACTCCGGACTGCATCTCCCATCCTCCACCGCACTGACTGCGTCAGCCCCCGTGACCAACCAGGCGTTCTATATAAGCGCCGGTCCCTCCCAGTGCACTTCCTGGATTGTTATTGTTGTTAGCGTTCCCTAGTTTCCTTGCTCCCTAAGTTCCCGAGTTTTGGTTCTATCGCCTGGTTATATCGTTTCGACTCATCGCCGCCTGCCTACTGACTCTCGCTCGTGTTTTCTGGTTATTCTCCTCGCCAAGCCCCTTACGGATTACGTTCGCCACGGATCTACCCTCGCCTGTCTCACGGACTACTATTGTGTATTGTCTTCGTTATACCTGCCTGCCATTGTTTGACCCTGCCTGTTCGACCATGTATCTGTCTAGTCCCTCAAATAAAAGCTCGCAGATGGATCCGCTCGCCTCTCGTCTCATTCACTCCGTTACAACATGCATGTGCTTGTGTGTTTGTGCATGCTTGTAAGGAAAAGTTATATATTACCATAAGGTTATGATCTTTTTTTTTTTTTTACTTTGAAACAACACTAATTATAATGTTTTGGTATGATAACAAATATGATAGTTTGGTTATACTTGTGATCCGCGATGGTACAGTGTTGCCTGAAAGCAACATGTGGGTATGAAATCTTACTTTTTGTTAAATATGAGATGTGCAAAACATCAAAAGTGTGATAAATCTGATTGTTTAAATGTTTGATTAAAGAAATTTCTTAATTTTTTCTGCATGAAAATATCAAATGTTTCATTTTGTCCGTTGTGGTACAATGTTGCCTCTTTTAAAAAGTCCAATTTGTCCAATTGTCCAATTTTAAGCAGGAAAAATATTTTTTTCCTCGTTGATATCATATTGCGTACCATAGAGGGATATATACATGTGTTGCAGCATTGTGGGTGAGTATCTGACAGATGTGACTTTATTTTATTACAATTTTGACTTTCTAATACAATCAGTCTCTGAGAAACTAAATTAAATGCAAAAGGTGTTGCATCTGTCCCCACTCTTCCCTATCATTCATTTCTGAAGAGTTGGATATTTTAATAAAATCAAACAAATGAGTTCAATGAAAGAGAAATATTTGAGAGTGAAAACCAACCTGTTTGTTCCTCAGTATCTTCTTGTTTGACTCTGAAAGCTTCTTCAATCTTCATGTCTTCACTCTCCTCTTTAATAAATGCCATCTTCATAATAGTTTGTCACATGGATCTTAGTTGATTTTACTAGGAATATCTGTGTTTTTAAGATGAGAACAATGAACAGAAAGAAAAACGAATGGAAATTAAATAGTCAGCACACCAGTAAGCGAGTCAGAGTGATGGACTTATTACAATGTATATATGATATTTACAGTGTTGGGGAGTAACTAGTTACATGTAACGGAATTACGTAATTTAATTACAAAATAAATGTAATTGTAATTAGTTACAGTTACTGAGAAAAAATATGTAATAAAATTACAGTTACTTTTGAAAAATGCCAGTGATTACAAAGGGGATTACATCCGAATTTTTTCACACACCCACCCCCACTTACAGATTTAATTGACTTCTTTTAAATTGCATTGACTGCTCTAAAATGAGACACCAATTCTTCAGGAGTTTAGGACACAGAATAGGACACATGCTTATTCGATAACTGTTTTATTTCCTATTTGGGTTTATGCATAAACTTTATTTTTTAAGATTGTTTTTTCCAAGGCATTGTTAGATGCTAGTGTTTTCTGTCATAACTATGCAAACATTTGATTTCAAACCCAGTATCATAGCTATTAAACTATTTCTTGTTATGATGTTATTTATGTTATGATCTTGTTATGACATATAGCGCAACTGCGCTCACGGTGACCCGAGTTCGATTCCCGTCTCGAGGTCCTTTGCTGATCCCGCTCCCCTCTCTCCTCCCAGCTCTTTCCTGTCATCTCTCTACTGTCCTATCACAATAAAAGGCATAAAAAGCCCAAAAATATAAGTAAAAAAAAAAAAAGTCTGAATCTGTGGTGTCTGTGCTTTAAATTAAATTATTACACAGCTCAGACTATTTTGGGGCAACTTAGGTCAGTGCTATATGCTTGATAATTTTTCTTGGCGGAAGCTTTGCGTTTGGTTAGCTAATAAAATATTAAAGCTTAATTCAATATTATGTGGACAATTTCTTAATTCTGTCATCCTGGTATCGTGGACTTGCTCTATTGTTTCATACAAACGCAGCTGCTGCCATTTTTTTTTTTTGTACATTGTAATGGATTATAAGATAACTAACAAACTAGTACTACTACTTAATTATTTATGTGGTGAAATGTTGTGTAAGAAAACTGGTATGACTGCACTGTGTCCCTAAAATGTCTAGTTTAAACTTGCCATTTGCTAGCAACTGATGGAAGCTCTGCGTTCAAATATTTCGACTCAGATCAGTGTTTTGTGTCTAATAATTTTGACACGAAACATCTAAATAATCTATTAGCAGCTGTGTAATAAGTGAGATAATGTACATTCAGCAAGTTGTTATCGCAAAATAAAGATGTATATTATCCCTTACTTATTAGAATCTAATTCAAGTGATAAAGGATTTTGAAAGTCTGACAGTAATCAGTGTTAAGTGCTACTGTAAGGTTAACTCTGCCTGGTTTAAATGCTTCAATATGATTAACAGTTGAAAATATTAGAAATTTAGAAAAGTAATCAAAAAGTAATTAAAAGTAATAAGTTACATTACTTTAATGAAGTAATTGAAAAGTTACACTACTTATTACATTTTAAATCAAGTAACTTGTAATCTGTAACCTATTACATTTCCAAAGTAACCTTCCCAACACTGGATATTTAATAACTCTGATCAACACTTACAGACTACATTTGGCCGCAAGCATTAAACGTTGCATTTACACTGTTTTGATCAGCAGATGTCGTCAGCGTGTGAAGATTCGAGCGTTTTGAATCACTGAATCGTTTTGAGAATCAATTGATTCAATAGACTCGGAGTCACGAAAAACTCGGTTTCTCCATCACTACTCGCCAGTGAGCGAATTAATGTTTAAACTAAACTCATTCACGATATACAAAGCAAAATGAGACGCATCTTTTCTGTTACTAATGTGCGGATGCGCTTTACTCACACAAAATAGTGTTCATTAATGTTAGTTACAGTATTACAATGTCAAATTTAATAATGCTTAAGCAGTTGTAAGTCTCGTTTAAAAAACACAAATCACCTTAATAGTTTGTAACGATTTAAACACCTTACTTATTTAAAAACACAAATCTTTCAGCTGAATCACTACAAATGTGGGAGTGCGGCGCAGCCTTATGACGTCACACCTCAGACCAAAATAAAAGTTTGTTCACACGCTGCTGTCCAAAATAACACGAGTGCCTAGACATGTTTACTAAGTGTATTTTTCTAATATTAAGTAGATATAGTGTTTTTAAGTCTAAGATGCATGAAAAATGTACACAATATGTCTAAAAATAATGGCCTTTTATCTAAAACTGATTTTTGAAAGTAAAAGCAATAAAAATGTCAAGTATAAATACTATTTAATAATTATAGTTGAAATAAATAATTCATTCAATACCAAAAAAGTATTTTTAAAGGTTTAGTCTACAAATGAAGTATTTAACAGGTTTTTAGTAAGAGAAATGGTAATTTGCTGCCTATTTAAATTTAAATCAATCACTAATGAGTAAACAGACACAATTCACAGTCTCTGTCTTTTGTCAGTAGAGCAGCAGTTATAAACAACTGCACCATTAGCTCTCCATGTCAGAATAGTTACTTGTAAATAAGATTAATTAAAATAAAATAACTTGTCCATGCCAAAATAATTTTTATAGGCTAACTTCAGTTTTTTTTAAATAATATATCATTACATGACAAATTATTATAAGCAGTGTAACAGTCAAGTTTGCCCTTTCACATATAAAACAGCATAATTTAAAATGATTTCAACCAAGAGTTCCTACAGATCCAAACAAAGCGAACATACCTCTGTGAAGCCATTTTCTTCGGTTGAAGAAAGAAATCTTAGCACACGTATGACTGCATATGTATGATGGTAAGCAAACACTCTAAAAAATACTTGTATAGTATTGAAATATGCTCTTTATTTGAATGAGTGGGTGATGATAAAAGATTTGTTTACCCCACAGCAAACAGTATGTTTTTTTCTTTACTGTCCCAATACACAAATGCTCATCATCCACTAGCTCCACGTCACAAAAGTACTGACCCAGTGTTTACAAAGCAAATGTGCAAAGTCAAATGCCATTTTCAAAAACAGGTAAACAACGATGAAGGATGATTTTGAAGCTGTAAAATGAGATGGAGTTTTTCACCCTACCCTACCTTTTTGAACCGGAGTACACAGACCTTTCCAATGTAATGTGAATTTGCGAACGTGCATCATGGAGCTACTACAAGATGAGCATTTGTGGTTAAAAAGTATGTACATTTTTATTTTTTTAAAATGACCGATTGTTTCACTAGACAAGACCCATTTTGCTCGGCTGTGATTGTGTAGAGCCCTTTGAAGTTGTGGCAATCAACATATATGTTTATACTCACTAGAAACTGCATATGCATTCATTTACATTGATGAATTATTTTTTTAAAAATCACTTTAACAAAAGTAAAACTAAAAAATAATTTTACTTCATTTTAAGTTTAGAAGATATTGATACCTTGTCATTCGCTTTATCACAAACAATGATAAGAAACCCTGTTTTGACTCCAAAAGTTTGTTATTATTATTGAACCATAAAATTTAAGTGAACTGAACTTGTAATGGGAGTGAATAAACAACAGCTTGACAAAAAATGAATTTCTTTTACAACCACACAAAAACACCCAATTTACATTCACTTAAATTCTATAACAACCCCGATATAAAATAAGAATAGTAAATAGAAGTAAAAATAATTAAATTAAATTATGGTCCATAATGTGGCAGGGTCAGGAGGTGGGGATGTCGTCTGTAAACTAAATAAATGGAAAACGCACAATGTATAACACTGTAGACAATTACCATCCAAAGCTGTATTATTCTAGATTTGTATGAAAATCATATGACAATATATACTGAGCATACTCACAATTATTGACATCCTCCTCAGTCTTCCTCAGATGATGAGGAAATGTCCATGATTGTGACCCGTTGTGCCTAAATAAATACAACTGTAAGATTATTCAGCATCGCAAAGTAATTTATAGTGCTTTATACCATTAGGCAAACACAGATACTCACTGAAAACAGATTATCTATTATTTTATCCTCAGAAGATGATGAATGTTGATCTATTGGGTAAAAAGACAAATATCATTGATTATTGAGTAGGATTAGGGCTGAAACGATTCCTTGAGTAACTCGAATACAAAAAATCATAGAGGCAAATTGATGTCCCTAAGTTAGCTATCTTTTGTGAAAGACTAGGTGCCATTAATGTTGATGGTCTTATTCTCTCTCTGTGACACACAGAAAGTTCAAACGAAGAGTGATTCAGCATGATTACAAATGTGATCTGATTTTATGCAACAGTTCATCAATTAACAAGTTAATATTAAGAGACTAACATTTTAGACAGCATATTGCCTGTTTTTGCATTATTTCGTCAACAAATAACCATTTCAAACACAGCCACAGCACTGTTTTGTGTCTTTAATCACCTGTTAAATGACTTAAATGAGAGCTGCATTTAAACTGCATTTTGGAAGTTCAAACTCGGGGCACCATATCAGTCCATTATATGGGGAAAAATGCTGAAATGTTTTCCTTAAAAAATGTACTTTCTTCACGACTGAAGAAAGAAAGACATGAACATCTTGAATGACAATGGGGTGAGTACATTATATTTGAATCTTTGTTTTGGAAGTGGACTTCTCTTTTAAAGTAAAATTGTTTGGATGAAGTAGGAAAGATCCACTTTCTGTAGGGATCACAGTTACCCTCAACAAAATATATAAGTGTATGAGCCAAAAATGTCTTACTATTGTAGACTTGGAAGAGTGACTGTTTTATATGACAGTAAAAAGATCACATGAGTCTGTCCATGTATTAAAACAGTCATGTATTCACAATAGCTAAATGCCATTTATTTCAAAGTCAGAAGTTACTATTATTTTTTTGTTGGTTTGTTTTTGAAGCAACCATTTCAATACAATTCAATTTTTTCAATTCAATTACTTTTAATTTAGTTTACTCTTCTGTGCTAGCCAGTAATCACATATTTTCATTTACATTGTTACATGTAAAGTATTCATTTGTATTGTTGATTTAAATGTACATGTAAATGTAATTACATATCCACGTGGAATAGTGTATTCCATCAAACTCAGCACAAGATCATATCTCCCAAAAACTTTGCTGACTTGCTGCCGAGTCGGAAGCACTTCCATAATGTTGTAATATATGACTTTTATAGAGGACTTGCGGCACACATGAACCTTTGTGAAGCTGAGTATCTACCTTTCAGTCCCATGAAAGGAAACTTGCTGAACCAACCACATAAAATATCCAGCTAGCAATAACTAAATTCTGAAAATATTGAAACTCTTTCTTACAACAGATGTTGTCAACTCCAGTGAGTTGACAAGAGAGTGCCACATCCACTGACCCATTCCCTTAGGTGTGGGGACTTCCCCACTGGGCTAAAGACTTCAAGACTTAAAGACTTCCCACTGGGCTATGTTGCAGATGGAAGGAAAGTAATCCATTATGCATTTTACTCAATTAAAACAGTTTGAAGGTTACTGCTCAGTTACGCCTACACAACATCTACCGCTGGCCTCCGTTGCAGGTACGCATGTGTTGTGAATTAGGCACAAAGTTTTCATGAGAAGTTTGAAAATGCAAATAAACATGAATAATTTAAGCAATTATCAATTAACAAAACCCAGTGTGTGTGGGCAGGTGGGTATGAGATTCAATAGTTATTTCTAGTTAAATTAGTCTCTCATCTTGAGAAATGAAAAACATCTGTCGGTCTGCTCTTACATTTGCAGAGGAGAAATGGCAAGCAACTTCCAAGAATCTTGAGGAGAAATGGCAATTTCCACATTGCCTGGGTGCCCTTGATGGCAAGCATATCTATACCCAGCCCCCGTCCTACATTGTGAGCACAGGGCACAATTATAAAGCAGAATTTCTGTTTTCATGATGGCAGCTGTACATGCAAAATACAATTTCATTTATATTAGTGTTGGTACTCAGGATCTCAGATGCTGGATTCTTTGCCAGTTCTGACCTGAAGACAGGGCTGGACCAAAATTGGGTCTAAATGACAAGGGTATAAAGGTTATGGACTTTTGTTGTGTCTTTGCTGTTTCTGTTCTCCTGCCTTAAGCCGGGCTCACACTAGATGGAGGAAACAGCTTCTTATGTTTTTGTCTGTATAATATGTTGAAAACATACCACAACCACATGGAGTAAGGAAAGCTCTGGAGTGAAATCATCTCAGTTTTGAACATACCGGCCGAGTGCATAAAGCTGCTAGCACACTAACTAACATTTGTAAACATTAGTTGCTGAAATGACAATCTGTTGCGTAAGATCACATGAGGTGCTCCTTCCGTCATGATAATTGTAATAATATCTTGTAGTGTGTGATGCACCCACTGATCTATAATAGAGAACTGGATTGCTCATGACCAGTGGCGGCTACTGGTCTGTCAAATAGGGGAAGCTCATTTTCGGCCTACATCATAAAATTGTCTATTTATTTATTCACAAGAATGTGCCTTATTGTCATAAGTAAGTCACAATGCAAACAATCGTAAAAAAAAGCTTTAGTTTTATTATGCAAAATATGATGTATTTTTTCTTTTAGTCAGATGCTACTATATAGTATAAATATTTTGCAATTTAAATAAGGTTATTATGGAGATTTATTTATTTATTTATAAAGTATTTTAATAGAAGTATAAGGTTTCATTATGTTATGTTAAAATTTTTCAAGATTAATGAAATGTATGATGAAAATCAAGCAATTTCGCCAAGCAAATATAAAGAAATAGGTTGCAGCAGTTTTTATTTCGACTGAACTTGAGAAATCCGCGATGGGACTGAGCGCGAATAGCTTCAGCGATTCCTTATAGTACAAAATCGCTGTCAGTCAAAAGGAGATGCAATCTTTCGACAGACCCTCCAATCATCACGCAGAAGCTCGGAGTCCAGGCCAGCCCACTCCTCATTTGCTCCTCATTCACCCCCAGAGACGCTGAGCGTCCGTGGGCGGGACATAATCGCAGCGTTTATCCAATGACCGTCTAGTTTCAAAGCACTGAAAAAAAACGTTCAAAGCAGCCGCATTGAAGTCAATGGACGCTGGGCTTCAACGGGGAAATGCACTGTGACGCTACGGGAATGTATGAGAAGAAAATCAAGTCAGCCGACCTGCTATATCTAACTGATTCTGAACGAACTCGTCTTTGAGATGAACGTTTTCTAACGCATTTTTAGTCAATAAAATGTTAATACAATAGTACATAATTTGACCATTAATTTTGTGACATTATAGGGGAAGCTGAGCTTCCCTTGCAGTCTTAAAGAAATCGCCACTGCTCATGACGTCATGAAAGTGAAGCCACTGCACCGCCATATTAGTATTCCCTACTATGCGCATACATTCTATTGAATAAATAGGAAATTATATGATTTTAATGAGAAAGCATTACATAACATGTCAGCATTTTTATATCTGAAGTCTCACTGTACATTTTCACAATGCAAACGTCCTAAGCATGTAAACGGTTACTTGTTTATGTAACGCCAAGCCAGCAGAGGGAGCCCTCACCCCAGGACTGCCTGCATGCTCCCTCTGCTGCTTCTACTGCTACTTCCTGTTTGGCAGTATTTAAGGACTCACCATGTGCTCACACAGTTGTGAAGTATTGCCAGTTAACCTGCCTTACTGAGCGTTGTACATAACTCTGTTGGATTACCTGTTGCTGTTTTGCTTTGTTTATGGATTTCTGAGTTTACGGATCACCCCTGTTTGGATTGTTTGCTTGTGTGGACTGCTTTCAAGGTTTGACCTAATTCTGCCTCTGACTATCGCTCTCTGGACTACCCCTGCTGCTACGTTTGTTATATTGGACTGATTCCCCGGTAACTGACCTACTGCCTAGATTAACCTCTCTGCTGCTCGGTTTACGTTTGTGTTGTGTTGCCTATTGTACTGCCTTTCCAGTTTACTGACCCTCTGCCTGTTTCATTATATTCTGCTGCTGTTAATAAACTTCCGCATATGGTTTCAACTTCCGCCTCAGCGTCCTCGTTACAGTTTAATGTCGGGAATTCCCTCTGCTTATTAAAAATGTACGTTCATATAGCCTACATTACAGTCAGTTACATTAGATGAACATGATAAACATCGGACGTTCAACATATGTTTACAAATGACAAGGTGCTCATTCAGAAACCTGCATGAAGATTTATGCTTTGTATTCATATACCTTAATTCACCTTGTACAGTTATTCACTGTTTATGTAATGTTGTTACAGTGTTTTTATTCGTACAGAAGTCTAACTGCATGTTTCAACAATGATTTCGTTAACAGTATTTGTTTTGAAGCAGGTAATGATTTGTTCATTAAATAAATAATTAGTTAAACATATATACCTAACATTTTACTCACATGGAGCAATGTTAGTAAATCATTACAGAATTTGCGTGATCTTTAAGAGTCTGAAATAAATGTTGCTCAATCAGGCACATTAAAAATATACACATCATAACTCTGAGAAATAACGCTGACTATATACAGGGGTTGGACAGTGAAACTGAAACACCTGGGTTTAGACCACAATTAGTATGCCGTTTGGCCTCCTTTTGCAGCCAATACAGCATTATTTCATCTTGGGAATGACAAATACAAGTCCTGCACAGTAGCCAGAAGGATTTTGAGCCATTCCTTTCGCAGAACAGTGGCCAGGTCACTATGTGATGTTGGTGTATGAAAACATTTCCTGACTCGCTCCTCCAAAACACCCCAAAGTGGCTCAATAATATTCAGATCTGGTGACTGTGCAGGCCATGGGAGATGTTTAACTTTACTTTCATGTTCATCAAATCACTCTTGTCACCAGTCTTGCTGTGTGTATTGGTGCATTATCATCCTAATACACGGCACCACCTTCAGGGTACAATGTTTGAGCTATTGGGTGCACAAAGTCAACCTTCACACTCTGCTCTTATTGGTGGAATGTGCGATCAGTAAAGACTGGCCACCAGGCTGCATAAATATAGCCATGAAACCTCCAACACTATATTGGCCAGTGTTTCAGTTTCATTGTCCAACCCCTGTAACTGTATGAACTTAAAGACAAGAAGCTTTATTTCAAAGATTTGAATTTCAATACAACGAGCAATATAGTAACAGAGGCTTATATTGTATTATTTACTGTGTATTCGAATCAATTTCAGATACTAATACCACATATATGGTCATGTTTATTATTTCCTACATAATTAGGCACATACAGATATATATATATATATATATATATATTTGTGTTGGATCAGTTGTCTGCAAGTGCGCAGCTGACACACCCTCCTAAACAATTTCAATATATCGCTTATACTGCTCGAAAAGACCATAAACATTCCAGAGAACATCTTAAATAAAAATTAACTTACATACACATGTCCTAAAAAACTAATCATGTGTGAATGATATGCTCCAAATCGGGTGATTTTAGGTCAGTGATTTGCATGTGAGTCAATGGTGCTCTCTGTCGGTAGTGAATAGTAAGGATCGAACACTTCCGGTGGCTTCACTGCCTAACGGCTGTTTAGAACGCAATGGGCGATACAGTCATTATATATAGATCAGTGGATGCACCACAGTTTTCAAATCTTGTAGTGTGTGCATGTTTAAGCAAAGACTGCAAAGATTCTCCTTATGAGTGCGCTGCAACCAGATTTCATAATCGATTAGGATTTTAAAACTCCTGTTGGGTGAGCCAGGCTTTAATCCTGCTTTGACCTAGTTTTTCTGAGTTGCCCTGATTAGTTCGTTCAGTTCATTCAGTTCACCTGAGTCTAGTTCAGAAAAGGAGAGGCATTGTCTTCATCCTTGTTATTGAGTAAGGCAAGACAAGGCAAGTTTATTTATATAACACATTTCTGGTAATTCAAAGTGCTTTACATTAAAGTAATTAAAATAATTATCTTCTGGAAGCTGATTCCAACTGCGGGCAGCATAATAGCTAAAAGCGGATTCCTCTTGTTTTGAGTGAAGCCTTGGTATTTCGGACTCGATTCTAATGATCTGTGTGTATCTGAGTCTAGTTAATTAAGTCATTAGTTCCTCTCTTGTGTTTGTATAAATTCTCCTCCTGAGTTCTCTTTGTTTGTTTTCTTTGTATTTATTATTAAAGACCGTTTGTTTTTTCTGATTACTCCCTAATTGTGTGCTCCTTTGATTAGCACTCCACGTGACAAAGGGTCTCCTGATTGAAAACACCTTATATTTTTATAATTTGTAACTGTTACAGCGTAAGCCTGTTTGTTATGACTTAAATAAAGACAGTATTCATATTCACATTTCAGTTATTTATTCAAGTATTTCCAAAATACAAAAGTATCAAATGCCAACTCAATGTTTCAAAACATAGATTCAGGTTGTGACTGTGTAAATAGAGGGGTTGAGGAGAGCATTTGTGTACATGCAAGAGGTGAGTATGTAGTTAGTGGCATGTGTGAGGATAGTGATGAACTGGACTGCTTAGTTTTCTGAGCCTCAAACAAAGTATTGTTTTTCTTTTTACCCTGCTTACACATGCATTTTGATGCCCAAAAGCAACTGTAAGCATCTCAAGCTGCAAAAACTAAAGCAGACATCTGCTGTAACAACTTGAGTTCAGTATTTGCACTCCCTTTTTGGCATTTTAGTCCAGGCCTGGGAGGGGGAAAAGGAGAGGCATTCACCCTTGTTATTGGGTAAGGCAAGACAAGGCAAGTTTATTTATATAACACATTTCTGGTAATTCAAAGTGCTTTACATTAAAGTAATTAAAATAATTATCTTCTGGAAGCTGATTCCAACTGCTGGCGGCAAAATAGCTAAAAGCGGATTCCTCTTGTTTTGAGTGAAGCCTTGGCATTTCTGACTCGATCCTAATGATCTGTGTGGTCTGTTGGGTTCATATTCAGTGAGAATATCTGCAGTGTATTTAGGTCTAGGTCTGATAGTCTCTCAACGGTAGGAAAAACTGTGTGAGTGTTGTTTAGGTTACTGTCTATAAGGTTTGACAAAGAACGTTTGTATAGCTTTGCCTAGTTACACACTGAAAGCACGAAGGCTGTCTTTCTATATGCTGTAGTCCCAGGGTTGTCAACCCGAATTCGGACCGCGAGATGTGTCCATGTGGACCGTGAAGGCTTTTGACCTAATGAAACAAAAAAAATCCAAACTCTAATTTCCTAGAAATAAGAAAATTAAAGTAAAAACTGACGGCGCTTTCAGCATCTGATGCTGCATTAATGGCGCATATTCTCTCAGAGACAAGAGACAAATCAACTTCGTATGCTGATATTAATTTAGTTCCCTAATATTTGTCATGTGGCTGATAAGAAATGTATTTCATCTTATTCTTGAAAGTCAGAGCTTGAAATAAAGCTTCTAATTTTCTTTGATGACTGCAGTGTTAATAAGGGGTTAATAAGGGTTAAGAAAGTCTTAATTATGATTTCAGGTGGTCTTATAGGAGAAGTCCACTTCCAGAACAACAATTCACAAATAATTTACTCACCCCCTTGTCATCCAAGATGTTCATGTCTTTTTGTCTTCAGTTGTGACAAAATTATGTTTTTTGAGGAAAACATTTCAGGATTTTTCTCCATATAATGGACTTCATTGGTGCCCTGACTTTGAACTTCCAAAATGTAGTTTAAATGCAGCTTCAAAGGGCTCTAAACGATCCCAGCCGATCTAGTGAAATAATCAGCCTTTTTTTTTTCAGAAAATAACAAATTGTATACTTTTTAAGCACAAAAGCTGGTGTAGCACAGGCTCTGGGATGCGCGTCCACGATGCTACATACTATTGAATCACATTGAAAGGTCATGCGGACAGACCCAGTGTTTAAAAAGCGAACACACAAAGACTAAGGAAATGCAAGTAAGTCAAACGCTGTTTACAAAAAGGTACAACAATGTTGAACAATTCTGAAGTTGTAGAAGAAAATAAGATAGAGTTTTTCACCATACTCTACCTTTTTGAGCCGGAGTACACAGATGATGAACTTAGATGTGATTCATAGCGTCCTGGACGTGCATCCCAGAGCCTGTGCTAAACAAGCTTTTGTGCTTAAAAAGTATACAAATTTTTATTTTTGAAAAAAATGACAGATCATTTGTTCATTTGTTAGATAAGACCCTTCTTCCTCGGCTGGAATCGTTTAGAGCCTTTTGAAGCTGCATTTAAACTGCATTTTGGAAGTTCAAAATCGGGGCACCAATAAAGTCCATTATATGGAGAAAAATGCTCAAATGTTTTCCTTAAAAACCATAATTTCTTCACGACTGAAGACAGAAAGACATGGACATCTTGGATGACAAGGGGGTGAGTAAATTATCTGAAAATTGTTGTTCCAGAAGTAGACTTCTCCTTTAAATTAAAGACAAGAATTGCGCTGAAACTTCAAAAAGCTATCCACTGAATAAATACGAGCGTTGCACGTTTCAAAGTCAGCTGCTGCGCTGTTTTGTGTACTGCCGTTCCAAAAGCGCCTCCTGCTGGAAGAGAATGATCTTCCATTTTCAATCAGCCCGTACATCTGCTGTTGTCAAAGACCAATGTGAAAATCAGTCCATGTTTTTAAGCAGCAAACACGCAGAGTTGTAAATGTGAGCTGGTGGATCGACCAGAAGATAATGTGTTATAAATATGTAAACAATTAAGGCAGTAAAATATATTTATATGTTATTTAATTATGATACTTGTTTGCTAGAACTTAATAATAGTTTAAATTAATATAAGAACTTATACTTTTGACTCTTAAAAGCTGAAATGTGAAGTTAAAACTTTCTGATTTTGTGAAACTTGCATCTGAACTGTAAATCATGCTTTTTCGGTCATTTAAATTTTGTATGCATTTATTTATTTAATTATTTATTTATTTATATTGTGCAGGTCTTAAAAAAGGTCTAGAATTTAAGCTTAAATATCCTGCAAAAACACTGGTCTCGCACAAACCATCAGTTGTTTTTATATGTAATTGTTTGGACCTCGGCTGGTGAGGAGGGTTCATTACTGGACCTTGAGTTGAAGTTGACCCCTGCTATAGTGAATTTCAAGTTTCTTCTGCCACATCCGCTCAGCTTTTCTGCATTCATGAGGGATGTGGTGTATGGTTAATGAGATAAATGAGATAAAACAATTTTACTGTATTGTCCAAATAATTATACATCATACAGCTATCTACAGTACTTAACCTATAATGCTCCTTTTTACAATATGTAAGTCCCCAGAAAGTGGGTACTTTTTAGTGGAAGCAGAAACACTTTGTTTTCGTGCCTGTTTCGTTACATCCGAATGAGCTGAAGAATAGGGCTGTGCCTTTACAGCTCATATCTCAGACACTCTGTTACTCTGTTAAAAACATCTGTTTGGTTTTGATTATCACGTCTACCGCACTGAAATCATGCTTTTTCAACCATATTGGTTTTAAATTTCTGATATACAGTTTCCTGAGCGCACACATCCGAAGCAAGTTTTTTCAAAAGCTTGCAGCGATAGGTTTATGAAAAAATCAAATTACTGGGTTGTTCTTTTTTTGGATTTTCTGGGTTGGTAGATGCACAGGGGACCCGATTATAGCACTTCAAGACAGAAAAAGTCAGATTTTCATGATATGTCATCTTTAATCAGATAATGCACATAGAAGAGACTCTCCCTGTTTCCCTTTTTCATCAGCAATCCCTTGCCAAGGTCACACTTTCACTATTTTCATTTAGTGTAAATATGTTATATGCCTTTGGACAGCTGCTGTCATGATCTAATATTGTAAAAAAAAAAAAAGGTTTTAAGTTTTATTTGGGACAGCAGCAGACTATGCTCATCTACCTTAGAATGAACTGTAAGTAGAACAAATATATAACGCAAATATACAACCAATGCAGGCATACAGTACTGAATGCATGTTTGGGTTCTACGTTAGACCTAGTCAGATGTGAGATCTATGTGGGCAACTCGAATGGACTAATTCATTTGGAGCTCAAATTTCAACCAAAAGTGTAAGTATAATTCAGACCGTACTAATATTTTATTTATTCATCAGATTAAAATAAATAAATAAATAATATACTCATCACTTTAATAAGCACAAATTTGATGCAAAGGTCATTTAATTGTTATTTATGATTCATGCATCAGGCACAGCATAGGCTACACACTATTCATAAAAATGTCAAACAGCTGAAAGCATAACAGGGCACAATGGCTACGGCAGAGTCAGATGAACATTGGATAGTTCATTTTTACTTATCAGTATACTATGCAGCAGAACAATGCAGGAAAGTAATGATGAGCAAGATAATAACAAAAGACTCTACGAATTAAATTGGGGCCTGAGCAAGGAGGGGGCCCATGATTGGCTGTGGAGTAAATTGACAGGCCATCGCCAAAGCCTCACCACACCCCTCACATATTAGTGCTATTAGGAGTTTTTCTGTAAATTCCATACATTACCATTAGAGATTAAACCGTCACGTTTAAATTTGGTTTACCAATCAAATGCATTTATTCTGTATTTTACTTTTGAAGGACCATGCACGAATCTATCAGGTGATCGCTGTGCCTAATGTCCACATTCACCTCTCACCACTTTGTTCTGGCATAATCTGGAAATGGTATCCTACGCAATAGTACAATCTTCGATAAGTAAAAAAAACACAATTGTAAAGGGGTGTTAGATCGCTGTCTCCATGCCTAGAAAATTAAGATCCAACCCCCAGATCACATCAGAAAATATCAGTTTGTCCAGTATCAGAACAACTTGTCAGCAGAGTAGTCTAATACCCAAACCCTGTTAACAGAAGGTCTTGTCTGGTACCCAAAATACCCAAAATCAACAGTCTTCTGTCAGCCAAGAAGTTGACTGAGGAAAAAGCCAATGAAAGTGAAGAGCAGAAGCAGGAGACGAAGTAAGGATGGTAACAGGAGCAGAGTTTATTGAATAGTATTGTTATACCAAACTGATTCACAACACATCCCATAAACCTTGAGTTTCTATAAACATTCCCTTGCATCTCTTATTCATGAAGACAAACAGCCCTCATAAGACTAAACAACAATGGAAAAAATATAGATAAAAAAAACAACAACTATAATATAATATAAATGACTAGTCAATCAATGAATCAATAAAATGAATATATAAATGATTATTATAAATGATTACATGATTAAATGGAATAATAAAATGATTATAAATGAATGAGTGAAGAATATATAAAAAGAAAGCAAAACACAACACAAATGTATGGTTGCTCTCGGGCCAAAACACACACATTTTGCATCTGAGGATCGTCGGATCCTTCATCCCCCCCTCTTAATTACACATAAAATGATTATTGCAGGCAAACTTTCATAAGCTTTATCAAAAACATACATTGAAAAGTTGATCAGGCCGTACTCTTCCCTTCTACATGTTCAGAAGAACAGGTCACTTCTGTCATACCGCATACCAGCGTCGGTTAAGGGAGATTGTGTCTCTGACTTTTGTCGTACAAGAGTAAACTGTAATCTGATAAAGCAAATGAAAATGTACAAGAGTAAGATGATTGACACTCTTGAAAGTGTGACTAAGCTTTTAAAAGTGCCACAATTTTAATCCAAACCATGTGTCCCATATGTTAAGGATCATAATTCTTAATCAAGTTTAGCTACTTACTTGTGCAAAACTTAAGATAAAATTAGACTGCATTTCCGGTATTATCTAAGATGTATAAACAACATTCAGTTGCAATCACTTTACATGATTCATCAAGTTTCACCCTGTGATTTGGTACAATTTGAATTTCCAAAAACCCATTGTGGAAACATATTCTTTACCAATTCTAATTGCATGTGCTTTTACCTTTTTCAACTTTAATCACTTTTGGCCATTTGTCATATTTAGCATCTTTCCATCTCAGCATCAGGGTTTCTGTGCCCAGTATTTACTCAAGTTGTCTGTCAGGTTTATCAATTTGATACTAGAATTTTTAATTGGAGTGCTAATTTCAACCATTCAAAAACAAATCAACAAATCAAAAGCCCCCTCCAGGGGGCTGAGTTAGTCAAATCCCCAGCTAGGATATTGAGAGATAACCCGGTAGAAATGCATCAGTCGTTTTGCGTGTCATGATGTGGGCTAAGCTTTTTGTTTAAATGCATTTTAAGCATTGTGGTTTACATTTACATTTAGACATTTAGCAGATGCTTTTATCCAAAGCGACTTACAAGAGGACAATGGAAGCAATCAAAATCAACAAAAGAGCAATAACATGCAAGTGCTATGACAAGTCTTGGTTAGCCTAACGCAGTACACGTAGCAAGCACCTGCTTGTACAGCGCCTGACTAAACCTGAGTTCTTTTTAAACGTTTAAATACACATAGTTACGTGTCAAAATGCCCGTCTTCTTTAGATAAAGAATGTATAGGAGTAGGCTATATGAGATCCTAACATTACATGATGAGATTTTGAACGAATAGTTCACCCAAACTACTTTTACTTAGGCTATTTTTTGTGATATTACAGTTGGTAACAAAAAATATTTCAATGCATTTGATAGGATAAAAATCCTATTTAAAGCTATATATATATATATATATCAGAAATGGGGACTCGAGTTTGAGACTCGGACTCGAGTGCGACTTAAGTCGCACACACAGTGACTTCAGACTCGACTTGAGACTCGTCCTCGAAAGACTTCAGACTCGACTCGGACTCGAGCTTGCGGACTCGTGAACAATGTTTATTTTTAGGAAACAACTGATGAGCTCGCTGTTATTCCCCTCCCTCCGTTACCTATAACCTGCCCATGTAACACGCGATGTGTATCTGCTGTGCGCGGGCGCGGCCACACATTTTTTATTTTTTTATTTTAGGCGCAGCCGCCACACATGAGAGGACAACGAACAAACATGTCGACTGCTGTGCCATTCATCGTTAGCTTTGGATTTTAAAACTTCAAACAAGACGGCCCAAACAGAAGAAGTGCTCAATGCAAAATATGTGATATGAGGATAAAAGATTCAGTATAGACAGGCGTCATTGATTATAATAGAGCTTTGTGATATCGCGAACTAAGCTTTTACTAATTTTAAGGGAGTTTGTAAATGAGATACTGATTTAATACAGCAGTTAAATAAACAAGATGTTATTATTAAGTGACTTTCATTGTCTGACTGTAACACTATTGCCTGATTTTGCTCTATTTCGTCGTCAAAAGTAGTCTGAAACAAGTCACAACTGAGCCGCTCAGCGGTGTTTCGTTTATGAATGAACTCGTTTTTAAAACGAATCTAGTGAAATGATTCAGTTTCCCATTCATAAAGACAGTCACTCTTTATTCCTAAATGAAGCAGCAGTTCGAACGAATCAAATGAATGATATGATTCAGTAATTAAATCAGTCTCTTACCGCCACCTGCTGGCAGTTATTCAAATCATTTAACATTTCTGTATTAAAACAATTTGAGTTGAGTGTGTGGCTACTCAGCCTATGCAGTGAGCTAAACAGTAAGAGAAGGTGGTTCCAGGAATAACAGGACACAGTTTTCTTCTTAGTGTCTTTACTGAAGACCTCTCTTTTTTGATTGTAAATCTGTGAACATACAAGCAAATATCATTAAAAATACATTATTTAACACACCAAGACTCATAGCTGTGAATTTAAATACTGGAAGTGATCAGAGTTCAAGATATAAGAATCACAACATTACATCTTTAAATGATACAGTTTGCCACCATGTGGTTGCAGAATATACTGCAGTTAATTGCAGTTTCAGAGCACAGATTCACAGGCAAAATACTATTCAACATATCAGTAAGAATATAACAGGTCGACTCTTTTCCTCTAGATTTAGTAGAACATGAACTCAGAAAGTTTTAATCAAAGCTACACAGTAAAACGAAAGCTACTAGTTTTACTTTCGACAACCTGTATGTACAACCTGACGACCTAAGTTGAGTAAAAGCAGTGTTCACATCGACTTATAAGATATTGTACAACCACATACTAAACAGAAGCTAGCAGCATTAGCTTGACTTAGATAACAAACAACCTTATTGCTTGAAAGAGTTAAAATGACCTCTTAAGTACCAGAAAAAATAACTAAACATTTAGAAAAACAAAATTAGCAGCTAATAACTTACAGATTATGGCATGTCAAAGCTTCCCAAAGATAAGGGGACTGAGCAGAGGGAAGAATGTCAACACCTGACCTCCGGAAATTTCCTCACACTGCGTGTAACTAACTTTTTCTTTTTTTTTTTTTTTGCAGCGACAGCACATCACAACAGAGCGCCGAGAAGAACCCGCGTTATAATCAAAGAAGAAGAACCCAAAAGAAACACTAAAGGAGATACTGACCCCAAGTGGGAAAATAAAGAAATGCACCAGAGAACTAATACAATACTATAGAACATAGAGGGACAGAATATATATATATATATATATATATATAGTAATGGGGGGGCCCTGCAGTCATAGCCTCGGGGCCCAGTGCGGTCTTAATGTGGCCCTGCATGGATGGATAATGGATTTGAATAATCTTCGGGGAGTTTCCTGTCAAATTCATAAACAAAGTTTTTGTATTCTCTTGCTTCTTTAATAGCATTGATTAGTATTGTAGCTTCTTCTCCATCCATTTCGAACGGATTTTCCTTGCTCATCTCATTGAATTCCTCATCACTTTTACAGTTAAATAACCGAATGATGAACCCTCTGTTTTTTCCAGCAATCCCTTTCGTTTTGTGTTTATTTGTGAGCACCTGATTAGAGTTTGCACCTATTGCCAAATTTCTACCCCTCAGAGTTGACTGTCCGGTTACCAGGCCTTTAACACTTAGACCAAATCTCTTCGGAACATCGATGATGATGGGCTTTCTGTCGGAAAACACTGCTTTGAAATTGGGACGTTTCTCGACCCGGCTGATCAGAACTGGTGACTCCATATTTTTTCTTTTTGTGTCGATGAAACTCTCCTTTATGGTGTTGTGTGTGTCATGCACTAGAACGCAGAAATTAGGTTCTGGGTAGTACACGAAGAGGGGATCTATCTCTGCCAAGGCTGTACGAACCATGCGGTCATGCCAGCTCGCAATGTGATGTCCGTTGCCGGAGTCGAACTCATAACCGGTCGACATCACGGTTGGTGGGATTTTGTCTTTTTCCCACTCCTCCCTCACAATTTGTAAGTATTCACTGTAGATGAAGTTGAAGTTAATAGTGTCACTATCAACGAAACTGAAGTAAATCAGACACCTTGGATCGTTCCCCCTCAACGTCTCCACAAGATTCCTCGTAGCAGGATTGTTTTTCAGATGCTCTCGAATATCCTGGAAAGGTGGATCAGTTGCGTGTTGTGCTATCGTTCCGCCGCTTCCCCAGGTGTATGTGATTATAGCAAAATTGACTTTAGAATCGGGCCTGAAGGTCTCAAGCTCCTGCAGCATCTGAACTAGCTCTGGGGTGTGTTTTCCGTTCATGCCAAAAAATCACGGCCACGTCTTGCGGCACGTCTCCGTCATTCATAAAAGAGTGCTCAATTATGTCATTGAGTAGACAACCACATGTCTCCTGTGCCTGATCCACTGAATCCACCTTCAAAGGTATATTGATCAAAAACTTTACTTGGAACCCCTGATAAAGAGATACACACTTGATTTTAGTGAGAATGCAAGCAATTTTGGTCACTGAAACAACAGTATAGAAAGGAGTCATTACTGTACTCTTTTTATGCTAAAACTGCTGCTGAATTCTGGGTTGTGAACGGTAAGAGGGTGTTATTATTTTTCTATAACAGCAGCTTAGCTAACTACAAACCATTAAAAAATATAAGGTGTTGTGATTTAAAACAAAATTGTTGTAGCACATGCATTTTGTTCTTAAAAGGTACCTTCTAGTGCCTATAATTATAAACTGCAGTAGTCAAAATTTGATAATTCAGTGTTTGTAAAGTAAAGTAGTTTCTGAACTACTATATCTTAAACAATATTAATGTTAAATACAATGTCTAACCTGAGTAGAGGGATCTCTGGGCCTTTTGCTGCCTGCACTTGCAATTTTGCTTGCCATCTGCTTGCTCTTTGTTGCTCCTAAACAAGAGAAATCTGCCTGCTGATCCGAGTCTTATATATGATGTGAGGATGGTTATAATTTTTCAGAAAAAGTAGAGATGGGATTGGTTTCTGATAAAACAAAGTGCTGTTGAAGCTGAAGGTTCCTCGTGACAATGGAATGTTCCCAGGCCAGTTAGGTGGAAAAACAACTGTTGCACTTACCTGGAAAAGGCTGTTTCAGACAAAACCAGAGCAGTTTATCAAAATAAATCAGTTCTTTAGTTTTGAGTGATGAATGGATCCTGACTAGTGATTGGCCTGTGATTGGCCACTGCGTTCAAGAAACCAACAGACATGTCTGCTCAACACTGCAAAAACACGTAAATAGAAAACCATAGCCAAAACACCCAATGGAGCATTATTGTACTATTAAATTGTTAGCTTTGAAATTAGAAACATCAAGGGAGAGAAGCAACTTCAGAAATGGGAAGTTGTTTCAAACTGAGCTAATATATTTGCCAAATCTTTAAGTTGGTTAAGTTTGAAAGAAACAACCTCTTATAGGCTGTCTACAGCTTCTCTGTCTTGTTTCTAATTTTAAAGCTCACAACACTGTAACACAATACAATTTATCATTCTTTATTTTCATGGGCATTTTAATTCTTGCAAGTATGAATGACTTTGTGGGTGTGAGTTCTTATGAAACCGATACAATTTTTCACTTGTATTTCCACATAATTCTAACTAGACATAGATTCTAACTAATGATAACATAGTGTAACGTGGAGAGGGAGACGAGAGGCGAGGGGATCCATATGCAAGCCTTTATTAGAGGGACGAGGCAAAGACATGGTCAGACAGGCAGGGTCAGAACAATAACAAACAGGTATTCGGAGGGAGGCACAAGAGAAGTCCGTGAGGCTGGTGTGGGTCGATCAACGGCGAACATAATCCATAACGTGCGACTGAAGAATAATCCTTAAACGAGCAAGAGTCCAGAAAGGCAGGCGGCGAGACAGACGAAACAAGATAGCCAGGCGAGAATACTAAACTAAGGAAACTAGGAACTAAGGAACACGGGAACTAGGAACTCAGAAAACTTAGAAAACTAAGAACAAACTCTGCTAAGGTGCTAGCACTAGGAGAGCGCTAAATGCAACCAATGCAGTTCTCCACATAACACTCCACAATACTCGGTGCCTATGGAGTGTAAGTCCAGGGCTTTTATAGGGCTGCTGATTGGCCACAGGTGTCTGACGCAATCAGCGTGGTGGATAGTGGGATATGTAGTCCGGGGTGTAGTGCAACAGTCTGTGTGTAATAATGGAGCGAGAGCGACATCTGGTGGTGAGCGGTCCGCAGAACACCGACCAGATTCGTGACACATAGATTCACAGATAACATCTGTCACGGTTATGAACTTTTGTTTGTGTTCCTGTTCTCCTGCCTTAGTCCTCCTTTGACCTGGTTTTCCTGAGTTGCCCTGGTTAGTTCATTCAGTTCATTTGTGTTCAGTTGATTAAGCCATTAGGTCATCTCATTTGTTTGTATAAATTGTCCTCTTTTAATCCTCAGATTTGCTGGTTATTATTTGGAAATGCTTTGCTGTTTTGGTCTGCTTTTGTATTCCCTGTGTTTGTGTCTCTCTTGGGATTTACTATTAAAGACTGTGTATTGGATTACCCCTTTGTTGTGCGCTCCTTATAGTATCACTGCACTTTACAATAACAAAGATTGTAACTAATTCTAAGTAAATAAGAAAAACACAGAGGTATTGTACAACACCGTACAGTGTTACTTAGTGTGTAAAAGAAAAGGAATGAACTTGTGGTGCATATAGGCAAGATTTTAGATGGAGTTGCTCAGGAGTCTTTAAAAGTATTTCATGGCAAGGACTCCTTAGGCAATAGAGAAATGGAGCAGAGCTACATATTAAGCATATAGACTTTGATATTAATATAAACTAACCATATTCAAATTCAATTCAATTCAAATTTATTTGTGTAGCGCTTTTCATGATACATATCGTTGCAAAGCAACTTTACACCAAATTAACATGATGTAATCAAACAGACAAAGAACACTATAAATTAGTAGCAGAATTTGGTAGTGCTGTATGTTGTTTCAGGGTTGGTATCATATTATGTTTAAGAATAATTTTTTTCGATGTATATTTTAAGACCGTAGATCAGAACCACGCACATTATTGTTGTTACACATGCATCACTGCCTGTATATTACTTTATGGTTAAAATTTAGATTTATGCATCAGAAACATGTTGAAATAAACAAAAATATTGTAAGGTATAAATTATTTTAATGTATTTGCAGAGTCATTCATTTTACTTTTACCATCAGATGGACCAATAGAGGTTTACTTGAACTTTAGCTTCAAGTTTACTAAAATGTACATTTTAATTTGAAGTTATCTGAAGTTAGTAATGGTTTTCTAGTAAAGTGCAGATGTAATATGTAAGCAACGGCATAACAACATTAGCAATGTACAGTCAAACATTTAAGATGATTACTTAAGTCATTACCTTTATAAATAATTGGAATGGAATTCCAAAAATATATTGGTAGGAATATTTTTCGAATAATCTATTAGTCTGCACTTGTGAATATCTACTTTGACATGACATTTTTGTCCCACGCTAGTATCACTATGTCAGTAAGGGCATTCAGTGTCAACTCAGAGGTTCCCCGTTAGAGGTTCTTACATAGTTTTTCTGCTGAAAACAAAATACATAAAAATAGAAGAAATCCAAAATATTACATGTCACAGATGTATACTGAGTAAACCACTATTTTGTGGATTAAAGGACAATTTTTAGGTCCTTCAGGTAGGTGTTGGCCTACTTGAAGGACATTACTGGACCCTTGCTAGACCCCCTGCAGTTTGCTTACCGAGCAAACAGGTCTGTGGATGATGCAGTCAATATGTGATTGCACTACATCCTTAAACATCTGGACAAACCAGGGACCTATGCAAGGATCTTGTTTGTGGACTTCAGCTCTGCTTTCAACACCATCATCCCAGATATCCTTCAGAATAAACTGTCACAGCTCTCTGTACCCACCTCCATCTGTCAGTGGATCACCAGCTTCCTGACAGACAGGCAGCAGCTAGTGAGGCTGGGAAAACTCACATCCGGCACCCGCAGTATCAGCACTGGAGCTCCCCAGGGCTGCGTTCTCTCCCCACTGCTCTTCTCCCTCTACACAAATGACTGCACCTCTAAAGACCCCTCTGTCAAACTTTTGAAGTTTGCAGATGACACCACAGTCATTGGTCTCATCCAGGATGGCAACGAATCTGCTTACAGACAGGAGGATGAGCAGCTGTCTCTCTGGTGCAGTCACAACAACCTGGAGCTCAACACGCTCAAAACTGTAGAGATGACGGTGGACTTCAGGAGAAACCCCCCTGCACTCGCCCCTCTCACCATCATGAACAGCGCTGTGGCTGGACCTGAAGTGGGACATTCACATTAACTCAATTGTGAAAAAAGCCCAGCAGAAGTTGTACTTTCTTCATTAACTGAAAAAGTTCAATCTACCACAGGCACTGATGACACAGTTTTACTCCGCTGTCATTAAGTCAGTTCTGTGCTCTTCTATAACTGTCTGGTTTGGGGCAGCCAGTAAATCAGATATAAGAAGACTGTAACAGACTGTTAGGACAGCAGAAAGAATGAATGATTTTAGAAGGATGACAACATCATTATGCTTTTTTTTACACAGAGATTGGTACAGCTTTTTAGTTAATTCCATTGACTTTAGCAAGCTTTGTTGCATTAAATGCCAACAGTGACAGTTCAGAATATATGCTTCAAATGCTTCAATCATTCCTCTTTAAAAAGTATCAGCTGTGTGCGAAGTGAACTACATTTGGATTTTAACCTCTGAAAATGTATACAATTTACCAATGTACTCATGAAGCCACATTAAGATCTCCATATCTCAGGGTTGGAACCACTGAGGGGCTTTAAAATGGTATTAAAAGGAAAGTTTTTTAAGAAAGAAATCTACAAGTATATTAAGATATTTTTATTAGTTCTTGAGTTACTGGCATGCAAACATTAGGCATAAAACACAAGAAGTGATTTTCCCCCCTTTTTTATGTCACTGTTAGCATAATGCAACAAAGCATCAACACATTTAACTAGCATCAACACATTTAGACCTACCGATCTCTGTGTAAAAAACAAATTGATGCTGCCATCAAATTTGGTTGATTCGACATAGAATGACCCAACTGCGATTGGAGAGCATGTATTTGGCCACTGGTCTTCTTAGCAGCATGAAAAACAATGCTTTATTCCACAGATTATAGCTATGTAGCTTCGAATGTGATAGTATTGGTTTAATATTTGTTTAGAAATATATATATATTTCTATTTCTATAGAGAGAAAGAGAGAGAGAGAGAAAGAGTGTGAAATCTGATATTTAAGAAAATATAAAGGGGCACTTCAATTCTTTCACTGTTTTTTTTTTACTGTACTGTACCAAAATTTGCTGTCATCCATTCAAAACTGCTGAAAATGATACCATTTTAAGATGAGTTATATTTATATCTCTCCTATTGCAATTGTAATGTAGCAAGGGAAGGCAGGGTCAGACATCAGCAAGCAGGTATATATGGACAAAACACAAGAATAATCCGTAGTACAGGCAGGGGTCAGTCAATGGCGAACGTTATCCAAGGGGCTACGCAAAAAGTGGTAATCCGAAAAGACAGGCTAGAGTTTCAAAGGGCAGGCAGCGAGACAGAACAAATGATATAACAAGGCTAGAAAACAAGACAAGGAATAACTGAACTAGAAACACGACTGAACTAGGCTAAAGATTGACAAGGTGGCTCCGTAAAGTTGCTAAACACAATACAATACTCGACAGATGGCAAGGGGAAGTCCAAGGCTTTTATACAGTGTCTGATTGGATGAAGGTGATCAGTGCAGTGGCTGATGGGGAACGTAGTCTTGGGTGTGGTGCAACAGTCAGTGTAATGTAATGTCAATGGAGTGAGAGGGCAACATTGGGTGGTGAGTGGACTGAAGGTCACTGGCCAGATTCGTGACACTCGAGTGCCATATACACTGACCCCCATAACTTTAGGTATGGGGACTTATTTAAAGACTTCCCACTGGGCTATGTTTGAGATGGAAAGGAATCCTTTATGTATTTTACTTGATATAAATTGTTTGAAGATTACTGCTCAGTTACTCCTGCACAGCATCTACCGCTGGCCTCCATTACATGTATGCTTGTGTTGTGAATTAGGCTCAAAATTTTCATGAGAAGTTTTAAAATGCAAATAAATATGAATAATTTATGCAATTATGAATGAACAAGGTTTTCCTTTAATTTGTATATCACTAAAGCCAGTTCCACTGCAGGATTTTTAGCCTGATTTTGCCCCGATTTTCCCCTCCTGAGAATCGGAGCAAAAATCTTGTCGAGCACCTCTATCGGTCCCAATGTTCGTCACAGATTATCTGGTAATGTGATACGTTCACAGATCGAATCTTGCACCTCCCGATCTGCTCTCACACAAATCGGGGCCGCCCCGATCATATCAAACATGTTTGATATTCAAGATTTTAAATCGGGATGGTCACGGCTATGATTACGTCAGTACTTTAACAACAGCCAATGCGCGACCGCAAAACAGCTGCTGTACGGTCCACTGGATAGTGGAGATGGAGGAAACTGCATCTTATGTTTTTGTAGTAACACTGTCTGTATAATATGTTGAAAACATACCACAACCGCATAGAGTAAGGAAAGCTCTGGAGTGAAATGGTCTCAACATACAGGGTGAGTGCATAAAGCTGCTAGCACGCTAACTAACATTAGTAAACATTAGCTGCTGAAATGACTCTATCTTGCGTAAGATCACATGAGGCGCTCCCTCCATCATGATAATCTTAATTTTAGGTGTGTTTGACTTAATCTACAGCTACAGACGGCGATCAACGAGAGTAGCAGAGAGCAGTCGCGGGCGGAGTTGAAAACGGAGCTGTCAAGTCGGACACTTTCTGCTCTCGTTAGTGGCGCTCTCGCGGTGTTTGCATGCACTATCACAGATGAAGTGAATTAAATGCAATATTTATCAAATACACAGACTTTTCAAAAGCGTTTTTCATGAGCAACAGAAACACGTTTCATATACTGCTTAATACAGCGGCATCTGAACAAGAATAATGATCAACATAAACATATACTATTTAAATACTAATAAAGTGGGGTTATTTATGCTTTTATCAGTGTTTTATGATAGCTCTGACTCAATATAACATTGCGACTACAGTAAAAACACTGTTATTGTTCTAAAAACACAGATTTGTCAGCGTTATCGGACTTGAGGATGTTAGAATAAATCCGAAACACACGTGATCGTTGTCATGCGGTGAATCTGGCCAATCGTGAAACAGCCATGTGGTCATCAGAGCTCCTGCAGCCGCTCTGAACAAACACCGGCTGAGTCAGTCGCTGCTCTCGAATCGCTATCACGGTACTTTGATGGCACACGTGACAGTCACGAGGCGTCGGCGCCGCCTCAAGTCGGACAAAATTTCTAACCGGCATGCACTGCTTCAAGTCAGAATTTGATCGAGCTGCGCAGCGCTGCGTTAAGTCGAACACACCTAATATCATGTAGGGTGTGATGCACCACAAATTTCAAATCTTGTAGTGTGTGCATGTTTAAGATTTCAGGGAAGATAATCTGCAAAGATTCTCTGTATGTGTGAGCTACAACCAGATTTCATAATCGGTTAGGATTTTGAAACTCCTGTAGTGTGACCTCGGCTTTAGTCTTGCTTTGACCTAGTTTTCCTGTGTTGCCCTGATTAGTTCATTCAGTTCACCTGATTCTAGTTAATTAAGTCATTAGTTCCTCTTTTGTGTTTGTATAAATTCTCCTTCTAAGTTCTCTATGTTTGTTTCTCTAGTATTTATTATTAAAGACCATTTTTTTTGGATTATTCCTTAGTCGTGCGCTCCTTTGATTGAAAACAATTGAAAACTGTTACAGTGTAAGTCTGTTTGTTATGACTAAAATAAAGACAGTATTCATATTCATATTTCAGTTATTCAAGTATTTCCAAAATACAAAAGTATAAAATGTCAACTCAACGTTTTAAAACATTCATTCATTTTTAACTATATAAAGCTTTCACTTTGCTCTACACATACAACTCTACCAATAACTTCAAATGGCATTATCATGATGTGACCAATTGACAAAAAATAATTAAATAAATGGAAACTTTGTGCATTGTCTAGCATCCTCAAATAGTTTTGTGGCTAAACAGGGCCCTGAGGAGGCAGTTGGTTAGTGCTGAGGTTGTGACGGTGTGAATAGAGGGGTTGAGGAGAGCATTTGTGTACATGCAAGAGGCGATTATATATGTAGTGGCATGTGTGTGGATAGTTTTTCTGGGCCTCAAACAAAGCATTGCTTTTCTTATTACCCTGCTTACACATGCTTTTTGATGTCCAAAAGCAACTGTAAGCATCTCAAACTGCAAGAACTGAAGCATCTGCTGTAACAACTTAGGTTTCAGTATTTGCACCCCCTTTTTGACATTTTAGTCCAGGCCTGGGAGCGGAAAAAGGAGAGGCATTGTCTTCACCCTTGTTATTGTGTAAGGCAAGACAGGACAAGGCAAGTTTATTTATATAACACATTTCTGGTAATTCAAAGTGCTTTACATAAAAGTAATTAAAATAATTATCTTCTGGAAGCTGATTCCAACTGCTGGCGGCATAATAGGTAAAAGCAGATTCCTCTTGTTTTGAGTGAAGCCTTGGTATTTCTGACTCAATCCTAATGATATCTGCAGTGTATTTAGGTCTAGGTCTGTTAGTCTCTCAACGGTAGCAAAAACAGTGTGAGTATTGATTAACTTACTGTTTATAAGGTTTGACAAAGAACATTTGTTTAGCTCTGTTTTGTGTACAGCCATTCCAAAAGTGCCTCCTGCTGGAAGAGAATGATCTTCCATTTTCAATCAGCCCGTAGATCTGCTGTTGTCAAGGACCAATGTGAAAATCAGTCCATGTTTTTAAGCAGCAAACACCACGGAGTTGTAAATGTGAACTGGTGGATCGACAAGAAGATAATGTGTTATAAATATGTAAACAATTGTAACGCCAAGCCAGCAGAGGGAGCCCTCACCCGAGTACTGACTGCACGCTCCCTCTGCTGCTTCTACGTTCACCTCCTGTTTGGGATTATTTAAACACTGACCATGTGCTTGCTATTCGCGAAGTATTGCCAGTTTCACCTGCCTTACCGAGCATTATTCTATTTTCTCTGCCTGACTACCTGTTGCTGTTTGCTTTGTTCTGGATTCACGAGTTTACGGATTACCCTTGGATTGTTTGCTAGAGTGGACTGCATTTACGGTTTAACCCTTTATCTGTTTCCTCGTATTCAGTACTTCGATTATCCTTGCATTATTGCCTGCCTTATTGGACTGATGTTACGGCTTCCGACCCTCTGCCTGTTTCATCACGCTTGCTATCGGATCTCCCTATTGAACTGTATGCTGTTAGGCTGCCTCTCCGTTGTTGATCGTTTGCCTGTCTCTCTGCATTCCGCCGTCTTTAATAAACAACCGCATATGGATTCTCACTTTGATTATGATACTTGATTGCTTGAACTTAATAATAGTTTAAATTAATGTAAGAACTTATACTTTTGAGACTTAAAGGCTGAAATGTGAAGTTTATCATTTAATAAAAAAATTTATAAAACCAGCATCTGTACTGCAAATCATGCTTTTTCGGTCATTTAAATTTTGTATTTATTTATTTATTTATTTATTTAGTCCAGGTCTTAAAAAAGGTCTAGAATTTAAGCCTAAATATTCTACAGATACACTGATCTTGGAAAAACCATCAATTGTTTTTATATATAATTGTTTGGACCTCGGCTGGTGTGGAGGGTTCATTACTGGACCTCGAGCCGTTTTATCTTCCGCCACATCCGCTCAGCATTTCTGCATTCACAAGGGATGTGGTGTGCATGGTTAATGAGATAAATGAAATAAAACCAAATAAGTACACCAAATAAATAAACACCCCTGGCAAAGTGTGGTTTTGGACGATATCAGCATAGATCCTTATCATTTTTTTGGGGCAAATAATCAAATCAAATCACCTTTAATTATATATACCGCCTTTAACAATACAGAATTGTGACAAGGCGGCTGTACAGTATTAAATGGGAAATAGTACATAAACAATGCCAAGAGCAACAGTAAACATTCAATTTTCAGGGAAAGGTAGTTAATCAAAAACTAGGGATGCACCGATACCACTTTTTTTAGTACTCGCCCGATACCGATACTTTTATTTTTGGTACTTGCTGATTCCGAGTACCGATACCGATATTTTATAATTTGCAGGAAGATGTTTAAAATATAGGATACAGAAACTAAAAGAATATGTATAATGTTAGTTGGTCAATTTTATTTATCAAATAGATACAGTCAAACCAAAATGTATTTAGAACCCATTATCATAAACTGTGTCCTGCACCCACTAGTAAAAAAATAAAAAAAAATTATATATATATATATATATATACAGGGGTTGGACAGTGAAACTGAAACACCTGGGTTTAGACCACAATTAGTATGCCGTTTGGCCTCCTTTTGCAGCCAATACAGCATTATTTCATCTTGGGAATGACAAATACAAGTCCTGCACAGTAGCCAGAAGGATTTTGAGCCATTCCTTTCGCAGAACAGTGGCCAGGTCACTATGTGATGTTGGTGTATGAAGACATTTCCTGACTCGCTCCTCCAAAACACCCCAAAGTGGCTCAATAATATTCAGATCTGGTGACTGTGCAGGCCATGGGAGATGTTTAACTTTACTTTCATGTTCATCAAATCACTCTTGTCACCAGTCTTGCTGTGTGTATTGGTGCATTATCATCCTAATACACGGCACCACCTTCAGGGTACAATGTTTGAGCTATTGGGTGCACAAAGTCAACCTTCACACTCTGCTCTTATTGGTGGAATGTGCGATCAGTAAAGACTGGCCACCAGGCTGCATAAATATAGCCATGAAACCTCCAACACTATATTGGCCAGTGTTTCAGTTTCATTGTCCAACCCCTGTATATATATATATATATATATATATATATTTTAGAAGTTTGCACATAGACCTCAGCACAAATCTAAAGATTGGCTGACATTGTAAAAATATGAGCTCTTAACACCATAATACAACAAATAACTAAGAATAATACAAAACAACAACAAAAGTCTATATATATATATATATATATATATATATATATATATATATATATATATATATATATATATATATATATATATATATATATATATCAAAAATTGTCAAAAGATGGTGTATATCTGCTGTCTGAATAATTTTTGGGTTGATTATATATCCCTTAATTATTTTTATTTTTACACTTAATTATGCCCATTAAAATGTGTTTTGTTACTTTCACTGTTTTTTTTTTTTTCTTTTTCTTGCTCTATGGTACATCATCTTCAATTTAATAGCATTAAACTGCTCCATTGCAGCGGCTCAGTACTGTAATCACGCGAACCACTCATTATGAATCTCCTAACTCTGATATTTTCAGAATTATAAGTCACGTTTTTCTCTGAAATATGCTGCTATTTGGGCTATAATCCAAAGCGACTCAAATAATGGAGAATCAGTCGTGAAGCAAGCAAAACATCGCATCGCATTTCACACAGGCTGCTATAGTTTCACTTTCGCCGGATATTCGTGTATGCTTAAGGTTGAAAAAAAAAAGATGTTTATAGCGAATATATATATATATATATATATATATATATATATATATATATGTGACAGATCAGCGGAAGCGTTTGGATCCATTTGCAGCTTTTATTATCGAAGTAGAGTACAGGCAGGGTCAAATCAACAGCAAACAGGGTCCACGGGGAACAGACAGACTCAGAAACGAAAACCAGGCGAGGAGTCGGGGCAGGCGGCAGAGAAACAAATCCAATAAACAATCCAAGGGTCGAGGTACACAGAGAAGAATCACAAACGGGTAACAGTCCAGGTAAGCAACGAGAAAGCAGTCCAGTAATAATCAAACAACGCTCAGAAATGACAGCCGGGGCAAATCAAGACTTCGCGGAGAGGAGATGTGTGCGTGTGTGGTTTATACTGTGTGTGTGTGTAATGAGGAGCAGGTGTGAGAGTGACGTGTCAGTCCCAGGTATGAGGGGTAATGGGAGTTGGAGTCCGAATAAGACTGGATCAATATTCTGGCGAGGGTTCCCTCTGGTGGTGCGGAGGAGGCGGTACGGAAGCCTCCTCTGTAACAGAGCCAGTTTGAGTAGTTTGAAGAAGGCTGACCAGGCTGAGTCTGGAGGTGAATTGGGGTCCGCGGTCTGACACGATGTCTTCGGGGAGACCGTAGAACCGGAAGACTTGGTTACAAAGAAGTTCGGCGGCCTCCAAAGCGGACGGGAGCTTCGGGATGGGAATGAGGCGGCAAGCCTTGGAGAATCTGTCGACTATAGTGAAGATTACGGTGTTACCCTGCGAACTCGGTAGATCGGTGATGAAATCTATGGCGATGTGGGACCATGGTCGTTGTGGCAGAGGCAATGGTTGTAATAACCCAGCTGGCAGGTGCTTGGAGGGCTTGGAGGTCTGGCAGACAGAGCATCGGTTAACGAATTGTATGGTGTCCGTAGCGAGGGTTGGCCACCAGAAACGATTTCTTAGGAGATGGATCGTGGCATCGATGCCCGGGTGGCCAGAGCTAGGAACACTGTGAACCTGAGTGAGTACTCGTTCTCTGTGGGCCTCCGGGACAAACAGCTTTCCGGCTGGACATTCTGGTGGGGCGGCTGATTGCTGATTGGCATTCTCGATCTCGGTAATGATGTCCCACTGGACTGGTGCTAGCAGTAGAGCAGATGGGAGTATAGTCTCCTGGCGTTCAGGACGAGTGGGCATTTCGGACTGACGAGAGAAAGAGTCCGCTTTGATGTTTTTCGACCCTGGACGGTAGGTCACAGTGAACTGGAATCTGGTGAAAAATAGAGCCCACCTGGCTTGCCGGGGATTGAGTCTTTTGGCTGTCCTGAGGTACTCGAGATTTTTGTGATCAGTGAGTATGGTGAAAGGATGCTTAGCCCCCTCTAACCAGTGTCGCCATTCCTCCAGGGCTAACTTCATAGCCAACAGCTCGCGGTTGCAGACGTCGTAGTTACGTTCCGCTGGTGTCAGTTTGCGAGAGAAGAAGGCACAAGGGTGCATCTTGGTTGGGTTACCTTGTCGCTGTGAAAGGACTGCTCCGACTCCAGTATTGGAGGCATCCACCTCCACAATGAAGGATTGATTAGGATCTGGGTGACGTAGTATGGGTGCTGAGGTGAATCGTGCTCGTAACTCATCAAAGGCTCTTAATGCTTCGGGGGTCCAGTTTAACCGGGCGGTTTGACGCTTAGTCATGGCTGTCAGGGGGGCTGCCACCGTGCTGAATCCCCTAATGAACCGTCTGTAGAAGTTTGCAAATCCCAAAAACCTCTGTAACTCCTTGAGGGTTTGGGGCTGCGGCCAGCGTAGAACCGCCTCCACCTTTCGATCGTCCATAGCGACTCCCTCCTGGCTGATGATGTATCCGAGGAAGGTGGTGGACGTTTGGTGGAACTCGCATTTTTCCAGTTTGGCATAGAGCTGATATTGTATGAGACGCTTGAGAACAGACCTGACGTGCTGGATATGTTCTGACATGGAGTTGGAAAAAATCAAGATGTCGTCAATGTACACGATGACCCATTTGTCCAGCATGTCCCGGAAGACGTCATTCATGAAGGCCTGAAAGACCGACGGACTGTTGGACAACCCGAAGGGCATCACCCGGTATTCATAGTGCCCACTAGTGGTTGAAAAGGCCGTTTTCCACTCGTCCCCTTCTCTGATGCGGATTAAGTTGTAGGCATTGCGTAAGTCCAGTTTAGTATAGTATTTAGCTTGACGAAGTTGTTCTAGAGCTGAGGGGACTAGTGGTAGTGGGTATCGGAATTTGACTGTTACCTCATTAAGGCCGCGGTAGTCAATGCAGGGTCGTAGGCCTCCGTCTTTCTTCTTTACGAAGAAAAATCCTGCAGAAGCCGGTGATGTGGATGGACGAATGAATCCCTTGGCTAGTTCCTCCCTGATGTATTCACTCATGGCTAGCGACTCAGGCTGGGAGAGAGGGAAAATACGACCCTTAGGGGGCGACTGCCCTGGCAGTAACTCAATGGCACAGTCAATCGAGCGGTGTGGTGGTAGTTGTGTTGCCTTAGTCTTGCTGAAGGCCAATTTCAGATCGTGATACATAGCGGGTAGTTTGGCCGTTTCGAGGTCGGCCTCTGGAGGTGCTGGTGAGCGGCGGGCAATGGGTTGGATGGTGGAGACACAGTTCTTCTGACAGAAGTCGCCCCATTGGAGTAATCTCCCCTCTCTCCATTCGATATGTGGATCGTGTTTACGCAGCCAGGGGAGTCCTAGGATCAGCTTGTGGTGAGCAGATTGAATGGTGTAGAATTGGATAGATTCTTTGTGAAGGGCCCCGATGTGCATGAAGATGGTTTCAGTGACGCTCTGCACACTCCCCTCTCCAAGGGGTCGGCCGTCTAGCGCCTCCACTGCCAGAAAAGAGGAAAACGGAGTGAGAGCAATATTATGTTTCCGAGCGAACTCGGCAGAAATGAAATTTCCTGCGGCGCCTGAATCGATTAAAGCAGTGATTGATATAATTTGATTAGCGACATGCAAGACTACCGGTAGCTGGATGGTTGAAGAAGTATTCACACTCACCGCACGATTGGGACGGATGGGGCAGGTGGATTTGGTGTGGCCCGCCTGACCGCAGTAGAGGCAGAGATGATCCTGCATACGCCTCTCTCTTTCCTCCGGAGTAAGGTGAGTGTTGCCGATCTGCATGGGTTCTGGAGAATTGTGGGTTTCGGTGAATGACTGAGTCATGTTTCGTGGGGGGCGTCGAGTACGAATGAGATTATCCACTTGAATGGTGAGTTCAATGAAGCTGTTGAGCGAACGACCCTCGTCGCGACACGCCAATTCCGACTGGAGCTCTTGGTTGAGTCCGCGACGAAAAAGCAGCTTTAAAGTGTCCTCCACCCACGTAGTTTGAACGGCCAGAGTGCGAAAGGATAGAGCGTAATCCACTGCCGTTCTCCTTCCCTGCGACAAGTTTAACAACTCCTCACCCGCGCTTCTTCCTCCGGCGGGATGTTCAAAAACCTCGCGAAAATTTACCAAGAAGTCACTGAAGGTGGTATGAACAGGAGTGTCGGTCCTCCATACCGCCGTCGCCCAATCCAAAGCTCTTCCGGTTAGCAGAGCACAAACGAAAGCTATACGGCTCGAGTCTGTGGGGTATAGAGCTGGTTGTTGATTTACAAACAATGTACATTGTAGTAAAAAGCCCTTACATTTGGTTGGATCGCCATTAAACTTTTCTGGGAAGGCGAGACAAGGACCGGTGGGCGCTGGAGGACTCGCGACGGCTGGAGTAGCGAGAGTTGGAGGCGGCATGCTAGGCTCAGGAGTTATTGCTGCGGGGGTAATTTGTAGACCCTGCAAGGTTCTCACCAGCTCCTCAGTCAGCGTTGTCAGACGAGCTAGCTGGTGGTGGTGCATCGCGAGCTGGGTGGCTTGGGCGGAGAGCTCCGATGACAATTGAGCCACAGCTGCTGGATCACCGTTTGGCGAAGTCTTCTGTGACAGATCAGCGGAAGCGTTTGGATCCATTTGCAGCTTTTATTATCGAAGTAGAGTACAGGCAGGGTCAAATCAACAGCAAACAGGGTCCACGGGGAATAGACAGACTCAGAAATGAAAACCAGGCGAGGAGTCGGGGCAGGCGGCAGAGAAACAAATCCAATAAACAATCCAAGGGTCGAGGTACACAGAGAAGAATCACAAACGGGTAACAGTCCAGGTAAGCAACGAGAAAGCAGTCCAGTAATAATCAAACAACGCTCAGAAATGACAGCCGGGGCAAATCAAGACTTCGCGGAGAGGAGATGTGTGCGTGTGTGTTTTATACTGTGTGTGTGTAATGAGGAGCAGGTGTAAGAGTGACGTGTCAGTCTCAGGTATGAGGGGTAATGGGAGTTGGAGTCCGAATAAGACTGGATCAATATTCTGGCGAGGGTTCCCTCTGGTGGTGCGGAGGAGGCGGTACGGAAGCCTCCTCTGTAACAATATGTATATATATATATATATATATATATCTATCTACGAATTTGTTTTAATGCAAAAGATGCATGTGCTAAATATGCGAACATCAATGAAGATCACACAACAGCGCGCGCTCTCTCTCTTTCTCTGTCTCGCGCTTTCTCTCTCGCTCCCTCTCTCTATACCGTTAAATAACTTGTGCATTGATTTACTTCAATTGTTTTTGACATATCTTACCGAACTACAGTATAGTGATGTCAAGGCGGGATATTAACTCGACAAGGCCGCACATCTTGGCCGCCGTGCGCTCAATCCAATCTGCGTGCTTTGCCTATCAGCTGACGCGCACCAGTTATACAAGCTTAATACTGAATGTTTAACATTATATTACTTACTTACACATACTTCGTAGACATTCTTATACTCTAATGACTCCATTCTGCTTTCTGTTGTTTTGTTGTCGGTGTTTCTTTGCCTGCATATGCACTTGTCACATGATGTGGTATCCGCGTTTGGTATCGGGGCATTTTAGCGAGTACGAGTACAAGAGCTCAGTATCGGGCCCGATACCGATACCAGTATCGGTATCGGTGCATCCCTATCAAATACAATAAAATAAAATACAATATTGTGTGAAGATAAAGTGTCCCCAACTAAGCAAGCCAGAGGCGACAGCGGCAAGGAACCAAAACTCCATCGGTGACAAATGGAAAAAAAAAAACCTTGGGAGAAACCAGGCTCAGTTGGGGGGCCAGTTCTCCTCTGGCCAGACACAGAGGACTCACCAGGTCCCGTGGTCCTGTGCCGACAGCCGTCTAGGTGACGAGGTCTTCACTGGGGATCCGTCTCTGGGGCTCATCTAGTTGATGTGGTCTCCGCTGACATTCAAGGCTGTAGAGGTCGTCTCTAGGTGCTGATCCACCGTCTGGGCTGGGTACGGACTGGATCCGGAGGACTGCAGTGACCATCTGATCTGGTGGTTAAGGTGACCTCGGAATAATAAAGAAACAGACTAATATTAGATGCCATTCTTCTGACGATGCACTGAGTACATTGGGTGTTATGGGAAGTGTTCCCGGTTCCGGTTGACCTAATTAGTGCAGCCTAACAATCCTTTAACGGATTTGAATTATAGGAATGTGTTAATGTGTTATGTGTAAGCCAGGTTAAAGAGATGGGTCTTTAATCTAGATTTAAACTGACAGAGTGTGTCTGTGTCCAAACAGTGTTCCAGGGTAGATGTAGTTCCAAAGTTTGGGTGCTAAATAAGAAAATGATCAGCCGCCCACGGTTGATTTTGATATTCTCGGTATTATCAAATTGCCAGAGTTTTGAGAATGCAGCGGATGTGCGGGACTATAATGCGATAAGAGCTCGCTCAGGGACTGAGGAGCTAAACCATTCAGGGCTTTATAAGTAATTAGCAAGATTTTAAAATCTATATGATGCTTAATAGGGAGCCAGTGCAGTGTTGACAGAACCGGGCTAATATGATCATACTTTTTGGTTCTAGTAAGAACTCTAGCTGCTGCATTTTGGACCAGCTGGAGTTTGTTTATTAAGCGAGCAGAACAACCACCCAATAAAGCATTACAATAATCTAATCTTGAGGTCATAAACGCATGAATTAATGTTCAGCATTTGACATTGTGTGCATAGGTCGTAATTTAGATATATTTTTGAGATGGAAAAATGCAGTTTTGCAAATACTATAGATGTGTTTTTCAAAGGAAAGATTGCCATCAAATAACACACCTAGGTGTCCAGCTGATGACGAAGAATTGACAGAGCAGCCATCAAGTATAAGACAGTGTTTTAGGTTATTACACACTGAGGTTTTAGGTCCAATAATTAACACCTCTGTTTTTTCAGAATTTAGCAGTAAGAAATTACATGTCATCCAAGTTTTTAACTGAACTACACAATCCGTTAGTTTTTCAAATTGGTATGTTTCGCCGGGCCGCAAAGAAATATAGAGCTGAGTATCATCCGCATAACAGTGAAAGCTAACACCATATTTCCTGATTATATCACCCAAGG